>MU893033.1:0-17826 GCA_036418205.1 Ostertagia ostertagi
CAAGCCTATGGGTAAGAGCCTATTTATGGGTAAGATAGAATCATGATTTTTTCCGGGAAGAATTCCTTTGAAGGAGGAATTCACAATAAGAGCAAAGGTGAAAGAAGGAAAATGCATAGTTGGGAGACAGGCGGACCTCCTGAGGGTGCTGACCGACGCGCAATTGGCAGCGAAAGATTTGACCTCGGCGATCTAGCATGGCTCACTCTTGGCGCGGTTGGCGGGGTACGCCCACCGACTATCTAATCACTCGCCGCAGGTCTATACGTGGCGAGTGATTAGATAGCAGAGAGAGCGTAGTGTTGAAGAGGGCACAGCGATGAGAGTCGCATCAATGCGCAAATCAACGGGCAAGGAAGGGGTCCCATTTCTCGGGTTTCGGGCCGTTTCAAATGGTTTCTTCTTCATCCCTGCTCCACTGACCACCTCTACCCTTATTTCCAATGAGCTAACTTTTCATCGTAAATTCTGCCTTTAAGGAGCGTTCACCACTATTGTATGATACTCATGATCAGTTCATGTGCCAGTTGTAGTCCGTGGAGAATACTTCATGGAGGTGAAAAGAGATTTGAGAAAGCGACTCCTTTTATCTTATCTTTGGTACTAGAGAGCATCGTTCGTTGGAGGCAATATCAAAAAGGATGAGATTCACTATACGAAACGAGTTGTTGTGCCCTACATCTCACGCATCCTGTCCACATTATGAAAGCACCTCTTGAGTATTCCACCCTACACCGGTACCTGTCAGGAGAAACTTCAACTGGGTCAACGAAGTGTCATGAGCGCTGTTATTTTTATACATATTTAGTATTGGAGAGCAAAACGGGTGTCTCCTCCTCCTAGCCCCTATTCCACCCTCCACGAGTGTAGGAAGACATTGATTGTGGCATGGTCACCCATTACATTTGAGGTTATGAGTTTGAGCAGGTAAGGTCAACTTTTCACGATCAAAGAGAATATTTTTTGCACGAAAACGAGTAAGAAAAACAAGGCTGGTGAGCTAACTGCGGTCGATAATAAGGCATAACCAAGCTCCAGGACCTGCTTTTACCTCGATCCTTCGAAAACTTTGCGAGTAGACTCGCTTATTGCGACTTTTGCTTGCAAAGGCTACGGGTTAGGGGGGGGGGGAGAAATCAAACATATAGCGCGAAATGATAATTCGCATTCACTGTTCCTTGTACAACGTTTCTGGGCCCAACCGAAAAATTTATGCCGTTTCTGTTTTCTTGTTCCTCAAGGAACGTTCACATCTGCGAGTGTTCTCCTGCATCGTGGATAAAGTTAGTGATTTTAAAGGACTCCTACAGCGCTATATCTAAACCTAGCCTCGTTTTTCGTTAAGTGGAGTCAAGCCTCATTCACTTATTGAACTTTAAAGGAATCTTCCACGGACCATGGACCAGTGGGCGGGACCGGAAGTTTTTGTGACGAAATGCATGGTAGGTACGGATCCACGTGTCGAACGCACGAACGTGAACAGGATTCACTTCAAACCTTCCCATGAACGTGGATCCGTACCTACCATGCATTTCGTCGCAAAACCACTTCCGGTCCCGCCCACTGGTCCATGGTCCGTGGAAGATTCCTTTAATGTGAAATTCAAAACATCAGTGGGCCTGAGAAGCGCGGTTGTTTCAATTTGACTGAATATAGCAATCCCTGCCCTGCTGAATTGATAAAACTGTCGCCCACTATACCTGCCTCACCAAATTCTATCCATTTCAACGTTGACTCGTCATCAACGAGCAATATTTCAGATATCCCACTTAAAAAGAGATATAAAGCTCGATGCTTCACATAGCTTCAAAGAACGACTGAAATTCTGCTCCCGATTGCTTAATGAGACTCACCCTGCTCCAAATTATAGCTCGGAGCCGCCGCCTGAAATAAACCGACGACATGCAGAATAGCACGAAATTCATCACCTAAATAGAACAGCTCTGCTATACTCTGTTGAAAAATACTGAAAAAAAAAGAAAAAGAAAAAAAAATCAAACCTTTCCCGTTAGCAGCCATCCGTGAACTATGGGACCGAGTTCTGGCATAAGTCGACGGATGAAAATCTCGTTGAGAAGGGGTCATTATTGGTGAGATGAGCTCCAGAATGAACGGAAGTGTCGATGGTGTCTGAAACCAGAGATCAGATAAGAACACAGGTTGCAGCGCCCTTCTCTGTGTTTCCCAGCCATTTTCTCATTTAATGAGTGATCAATGGCTGGAGGACAGTGTAATATGATGACCATTGTGATTGGTTGGGACCGCCTCTCAATGCCCTTCCACCAATGACATTCAATGACGGCATGTAAACCGCAACGCCCTCCTGTCGTCGTGATTATACTTTTATTTAACGACATCAATCCTCCATGACAATAGTGTGGATATTGCGCTTGGAGATAGAAATGGAAGGGGGTCGCTGCTGAGGAAAAAAATAGTACGTGTTGCCAAACCTGAATATAGTTTTCCTTTATCATTTTGCTTTTGATCATTGAAGTTGCACTGATTTCTGAGGGTCTAAGCGCTGAGTGAGATTCAAGTGCCCCTTTAGGCCCGCCCCTTTGCTTTCCATTCTTATCGCAGAGTCGGTACAGGTATGTATGTGCTTGCGGACCACCCTGTCCCCCTCGCGCAAGGGCTTCATTCCACACAGGTAATGGTGAAAAGTGCCTCAGAATAAAAGGTCGATTTTTATGTGAAAGCTTGCGATATCTAATTTCTGAAAAGAAAAAAAAATATTAAGAAGTAGTACATGGGTTAAGAAGAAGCACGCGATGATGGCAAGCACGGTGATGGTGACTTTTCGGTCGCGTTTCTGACGTGAATCGGTGTCCCTGCAAAAAACTGATTTAGAACCTTTCAACCTTTTAAGCATCAGTCCTCCACTGACCTAAGAAATTCATCATTTGGATCATCGGTGCTGCTCTTGGCCGATCTGGTGACGAGCACGCTACTGCGTCGTAATACCAGAATGATCTTCAGATTCAGGACGACAATACCAATCAGCGGCAGAATCACCACCAGAATTATTTGTAACGTCTTGAGAATCGTCACTACACGCACTTGAAGAGTAGAGATGTGCGGGACGAGCTGAAAAGAAAGAATCGTTACAAGGTGTCCACAGAGAAGTGTGAATTTTGTGACTGACGCGGTCTATCGGAACGAGTTTCCCGTAGGTGAGCGTTCCGTTGCACATCGTAGCGTACCCATACTTGTATTCGAAATGGTGGAAGGCAGTCAGTGATAAACTTCCCACCACCACCAACATCATCAAGTATCGTACTCGTGATTCTCGCCATTCCCCTCGGGCATGCATCGGTGAAGAGATTCCCAGTACCGGGAAAACATATGCTCTTCATCAATCGAAAAGAGCAACAGATGCCGAGAGCGTCCATAAATTGGGGCTTGCATTACCCTTATCGATTTTTCAGGCTGCATAGCAATACCAAGCCTATGATACAGAATGGGTGTACAGAAACTCGTATTTAATTTTGCCTGGAAAAACCAGGAATGGTTACCGCTACATACCCGCGATCGAAAGCTTCGCATGACCTCAAGACGGCCAAAACGCGACGGAAGCGGTTGGTTTTTTTTCCGTCATAAGACCCTAGAGGGCAACCACAGATGTGGTATTCCATGCATTGAAATCACTCTTGGCACGCGTTAGGAACTTGCAAAAGCTTAGCGCGCACCACTGCTCAATTTCCCGTCCACAATAAGCTGCTGTCTGGAGCCCTCTCACTTGTTGCGCTGTTTCGCCTCAAGCTCTCCACTCCGCGCTCAGTCTCTCATTGCTTTAGTGCTACCTTTCGAAATAATGAACAAGTCCTTAACATAGCTTCTTGAACGATTTATTTTCGCTTTTATTATCTAACAATCCTTTTGCATTGATCTGTCTCGTATTCGGTTATAGGAACCGTAAAAGTTTGATCTTAGGGTACAACTTTGAATGACCTAGCTGTTACTATTATTACAACACAATTATGGTCCAAATGACATTTGTGTAATGTGCATATTTGCTCATTTTTTCACTGCAATATCGACCCTCGAGCAGCTTGAATCTAATTCAGCTCCAAGAACTAATAAACTATGACTTTTTGGCTTAATTTTTTGTTATCTGCTGTTTTTGGCTGTAGTTCGCCTTGTGGATGTTCCACAAGACCGCTGGGTTGTGAACTAAACTTTCGCATCAGACCGGACTCGAACCTGAACCTACTTGCTGTGACAGGGCAGGTGTAAGCAATTAAGGACCTCGCGGATATGTTCGGCTAACACGCGCTCAACACGGTTATGTGTTGAACAGACAAGCTATGTAAGGGGACAACACAATGAAGACCTAAACCATGATATTGGGATTGAAATGGGATGGCGTAATTGTAAGGCCACATTTGCCCTGTCCCGCAAAGAGGTGCGGGGGCTTCGAGCCGTCTAGGGCCAAAGTCTCGTTCATACCCAGCCTCTTCGCTGAATTTTCTTTTGAACCACAAAGGAAGCCTCAGTCAGCGTGCTATCTTCAAAGGGCACAAAAGATCTCCTTATCGAAGATTTGAAAATCCTCGCTTTTATTTTATATCCCGATTCTTGGAACAGAGGGACTTTTTGCAGTCTCCGGAACTGCGCCGAGCACATTGGTCTTCGTTTCACTAGAGTGCAATAACTCTTGTTGAAATTCGGGACCCGAGGCAACGTGCAACCATTTTTAATGCCGTCTTAGCCGTGTTATAGCAACCGCCGATAACAAGTTGCAACGGAATTACTCGAAAGCAATAGGGGAAAGAAAGACTCAAAAGTCAGGCTTCGAAGTGACAGTGTGGCATTTTCTGGTATAGTCCATTCTAAAGATAGTTTTCAGCCTTAAGGAATGTGTAATGACATTGTTTGCGCCTCAAACACTGTGCGATGGGGGGGGGGGGAGGGGATGGCTAATGGTTCAGTCTGAATGGGTTCCGTCATGCTAATCGCGATTTTTAGTACTGCGTCCATAACTTGAAAAATGGTTTGTTTCGAGCTAATGCGTCAGGACCTTGCAGAGAGACTGCTACCCTTATTGCTTGAAAGTCACTACGCATTTTTGGCAAGCGAAGAGGTGGAAATTGGTGCAATGCAAGTGCGACTCATTCGCAGGGCGAATTCCTCAAATCGGTTAGTATTTCTATACGATTTATTCGTATGCTATACGAAGTTATTACGGAATGGCTGCACTCACCTTTCCACTGAGACGGCCAAAATAAGCCAAGAAGTGATGCAGGAGAAGACGTTTGAAAACCAGTGTCGCATCGTGTGTGAATGGTAGTAGAACCTCCTAAAACTCATGTAAGGCTTCCATAGAATTTTTGAATGCACGGTCAACAGCTGAGAGCAAGTTACCGAAGTAATCGTTTGGTGTAAACGTAGCGGTCCCAAACCGTCGCCCAAAGCTGCTGGTAACATCGTCAAAAAGAGCAGGATATCAGCGATTGCAAGGGCAGAAAGTAGGTAATTCGCCTGAAGAAAAAGTGGTTATAGGGAGTCGATGACGCAAAAGGGTTCACTCACCTCACTCCGCATGTGTCGGCTGAGGAAGCACGCAAAGATTCAAAGCGTTGCCGATCACACCCAAAAAGAACTGTACTGGAAACACGTACACATAGAACGTGTTCATACCACCAGTTATCAACGGCTTGTACATCTCCGGACAAGTGCCGTTCACAAACTAAATGTTCAAGCCATTAAACCTCTAGCCACTCCCGCTGTTCAGTATCCAAATATTTATTCACTCTTCTTTCTGAAAAAATAGAACTGCTATATTTCAAAACAGTTTTCATCAGAGATAACATGCTGTATCATAAAAGAAATAATTGCTTCGTTAGCCACATTGTCACGATGTTTACACATTCGCTTCTTTGAAAGAGTTTTCCGATACGGAAGCTTCTGGCTGACCCTCAACACCTGTACACCTCTTTACTCTGGCGACTATACGAGAGATCATTTTCTTAATTCTAATGTTCCTCGAAGGTTTGCTGGATGTTTTTCTTCATTAAGGAACCAAAACAGGGTGCGAAGAGAGCCGGAAGTGAATCTGAATGAAAGGAATCAGTCGAAAAAACTTTAACAGAGCGACATTCAGGGAATGTGAAGGTGCTAAAGGTACTCATAATGATCGAGAGCGATTAATAAGAACAGATATTATTATTATTATTATTATTATTATTATTATTATTATTATTATTATTATTATTATTATTATTATTATTATTATTATTATTATTATTATTATTATTATTATTATTATTATTATTATTATTATTATTATTATTATTATTATTATTATTATTATTATTATTATTATTATTATTATTATTATATTAACCAGAGAACATGTGGGAGATGGGAAGACGCAGACACGTCGCCGCATGGACGCTGCATCACGAAGAGCAGGCCACGCCTGATATATCAATTAACAAGGTCCGTGCTATTGCGGGAGACGTGCGTTTCTCCTCCTGGGGTCAGGTCACCACAGTTGCGCGATCATTGAAGCTTAAGGTTAAGTTTGGGTTTAGACTTAGGTTAAGGCTTATGCACATTGGCTTATGCCTAAGCCTATGATTGGGCCTAGGCTTAGTCCTAAGCTTGCTCCGAGCGAATGAACGGCGTCTCAATTTTGAGTGACCTCACCCCAGAGAGGAGAAACGCTACGCACCCGCTATTGCCAAGCACTTTGGAGGAGCGATTATATCACGTCTCAGACTTTTGAGGGTAGCCATAAACATTCACGGAAAGGACTGATTCACTTTACATCTGAGAATTGCGCTTCCCAGATGTTGTTAAAGCGTGTAGAGAGAACTTTGATACCATGGCAAAACCGGATAACATACCCCCCCCCGGTAATGCTTACGCAATTGAAATGAGATGATGGAGCGATCGGAGCGATCAATGTTAAAGAATTGACGCATGCACAATCGGATAGGTGTCCTAATCTAGCGCGTACTGGAAGGCCATCGGTGCTGACCCTCCTTTAGTGGTGTCGGACATAGACCAATATGTAGCCCGATTTTGTCAATTAATTGCTCACAGACGCTTGCTCACAACAATAGAGCGCTCGGCATAAAACAGTTCTTCGGTATGCGGGATGCGCCACGTGTTCTACTTCCATCCATAATTGTAGTTTCGATGCCACTGAATAGAACTTGTTTCATCCAATGAATTGTGGAGGACTTTCGATGGAAAACCTGTGTTTTTATTACATGAGACCAAAAGTCTTGTTCCATGTAACCGATCCGGAAGATATGGAAGACTCGGAACGCGTACGATCCAGGATTTCATCCCAAGATCGTGTGCGGGGTAAGCGGCGTCATTTGTCATGACAGCACTCCCAAGTGAAATTACTTACCCACTGGTCCCGCGAACTTCAGTGAGGCAACACCTCAACTTATGTGAATAAAGTTAATAAGTATCAGTATTTGAGGTGAGCTCAAAGATCAGGAAAAGCATGTGGCTTCCTTACCCCCTCTTTCCTTTACCCCCTCCCCCCCCCACCACACACAAAACACTGAACAGCAGAAAGGAAGCACTCCTGAAGTGTCGAGCATTATTATAGCATATTTTTAGCATAGCATATTTTTCATTACGAAGTGCCCTTCTCGTAGGTTTTCAACAATTTTCCCTCTTTCATCGTCGCTCAATACATGTCTTAATGACTTGTTATTGAGCTGATATAAACTAATTCATCGAGGAAATATGGACATCTAAGAAGGAAGCTGTGCCGATTTGGATACTTCTTGATTCTGTGGTCGCGAAAGTTATGTTTTCACTTACATTAGTCACGCCATTTACCAATGTTGTTGCAGCCCCGAAATGAGCTTCCGAAAAAGCACTTTGTAGTGGGCTATTTGGATCTCGAGAACGGAATTGTTTCCTCCCACATAATTGAGAAAGGGGCGATTCCTCGTCTTCGCTTAGCGTGTTTCTTGGAATGGATAGCCTTTCTATTTCCTCCTACGGGTTATCCGTAGTTGGCGTTTTTGTGGAGGAATGGTTCTTCTTCGATGTTGCACTTTTCCTTCCTTTCCTTTTCCAGCTGATAATTATAAGTAAACAGTAAGTATAAACTAGAAAAAAACAATTCTGCACTTAATTTCATTTTCGATTTGCAGCTGCAACTGCCGCTCTAGTGAACTTTGGTTAATCTATTTACCAGGAGCGCTAGTAAAGTACCACAGACTGCACCCTAAGCTGAGTGATCAAAGGCCGTGAACGAAAAATAAGGAACGGAGAAGTTGCAAGGGACTGGGTGAAATGGCATTGAAATCCTCACACTACTATCAAAAATTGCTTCATACCTTCTCTGAACCATATAGGTGATGGCTCATCGCTACCAAAGCACTACTGAGCACCGTCTGTTACTTTGAAAGTGGTGGTGATAAGTCGTAAGTTCGCACAATCATAATCCCTCGTCCTCCCCCGCGTTGATTTATACTGAGTGCCTCTATAGGTCTCCCAACTCATCGTCCTTGTGACGTACTTATAGAATCGCTCTGGAGTCTAATCAGAACTACCTTCAAAGTAAAATGCCCCTCTAAAATAATCGCACACTGTAACTCCAGCGCGTATGCCGTGCCTACGTAGACCCATTGTCTATGAGTATGTGGCAACCTAACGAATACATAACCCAAAGGTTAGAGTGTGGCTCTACTCTTCGTGCTAATATTCAATTAAAAAATGCTTTCCCCAGCATTTCAATCTGATAGGTCAGGACCGCCTGCGCGTTATTCTCGGCGTCTTTTACCCCGCTATGCCGCTGTGTATTTTTCGAACCTTCACGAAGTTTCGATGCTCGTTACTCAAAGATAACGAGCTTTCGAGACTGCACTCACTTTGTAATGAGTGTGAGATCTAACACCAGAACTTTGCAGTGCTTCAAGAAGTGGTCTACACCCCTTCCCCAAAGGAGCTTCGTTCAAACACAAAGGTCAAGTCGAAGTCATCATGGCCTGGTGACCACAAACAATTGCTAGAGCCACTCTACTATCGTCCCAGACAGAAATCTTATACTTGGCATTCGCAACTACCCTTGATCACCTCATTGTTGTCGTTGAGGCAGGAAAGCAACCATTAGTAGTGATAGAGTGATAGTAAACAATTAGCAGATTTCGCATTACGAGAAGCTCCTCTTGCGGCTGCACATGACTGATTTCAACGCCACATAGCAACAGATTCCATACAAATTCGTCTTACGATTTCCCTCTTGGTCTTTACTGCTAGTAAGAGAAACTGCACATTCACGATAAATAACATTCCAATCAGAACAAGACAAATATTTGAGGATTGGACAAAACTTTCTGAGATGAGCTACGCATTCCACTTCAATTTGGGATAGCAGCTGCAGCTGAAAGAGGTTCGAGCTGAACAGTTACTTTCGGGAGCCAACCCATAACAATTCACTGTTTTTATCCCCAAGAGCCATTCCAGTATTAAGGAATCACATACTGATTCCAAAATGCCGACATTGAAATTGGAACGCTCAAATGCTGACTTTTCGATTCGAAGGCTGCCCATTAGAAACCAGGGTAGAGGTGGTCAGTGGTGCCGGGATAAAGAATCAACATGATAAACGGCCCGAAACTACAAAATGGCCCCCTTAATCGCTAACGCACTCTCTGCGAAATGGCTACAGACCTGTGACGAGTGGTTAGCCGGTCGATGAACGTGCCACGCCGGTAGCGCCACGGGGTGAGCCTTGCGGGTTGCTGGGAGCATATGCTTCGCTGCAATTCCGTGTCATTTTCCCGCACCGGGTACCCGACAGGAGGCCCGTGGCGCGGCAAGAGGCAGAGTCAGCGAACGTGACACAGCGCGTGCTGTGCGATGTAGGACGTACATTGGTACATGTATTTAACTTGACGCGAAATCACTACAGTACGCGCTGGGCTGCGGACCCGAGACGCAGACGCGGCCAAAGGACCAGTGCGCAGTGCATAACCGCGTGCGGTTAGCGTCAGCTTAAATAGAATGTACCATGATACGTCCCAGCACACGCTGCGCCTCTTCCTTCGCCGCGCGACGGGCCTCTTGCGGGACACCCTCCGTTGACTCTGCCTTCTTGCCGCGCGACAGGACTTCTGTCGGAGAGACATCAGAGGATTCGCCTGTTTCCACAAGGTAAGTTTCCTCTTTCTCGACCTTAGCATGCCCTCCCCCATGAAATCTTCCATCAACTAGCCTGGTTGCTACGGTTGTGACCCTTGACTGTGCGCGCAATAAACCGCCGCACTACATCTGGCTGCACTACATACTCCAATCAGCCATTTACCCTTTACTCAGTGCTGTGTCAGGAAAATATTTTGATTATATCGCCCAAATTAGCTCTTGTTACAGGAGTACAATAAGAATTGCAAGAAAGGGCATTCTCGGCAGAGGCCGGCTTTTGAAAATCTTCAAAGAAAATACAAAGTGGATATCCCGGGAAGTGAACATAATTCGTAACCTCGTGACTACGAAGGAAATGTACGCACGAAAAGTTTCAACGCACTGTGGATTCATTGTGAGGAACGTACTCAGGAACAATGGTGAATAATCCCACATGACCACGCTCTACTGCGGCCTGGCATCCGATGATCATGTAGATCCATGCAACCACGCGGTCGAAGCTCAATCTACTGAGTAGTTCCTCGCTTCCCATGCGACTTATTTCAATAAAAGGGATCAAGGACAAAAGCACTCGACGTATAACTTCGTATAATGTATGCGCCGCAATTTCACTCGCATCAAACATCGTCCGTCTACAAAGTGAATGCGATTTGCCAAATACAATGGCTTGCAGAGCCAGCCGAGTGTACACTCAATGTTCTAACATCCGCTCCCAGAAAAGTCTGGTACCAAGTAACTGACCCTGGATGGAAGGCTTGGTTGGCCCGGGCGACTTACGACCCAGGACCTGATCCCCGACAGCGCACGTGGTGAGCACGCCACCTGCCAGGACACCACTCCGCCCTCTTTCCGATTTCGTTTCCTCAACAAATTGAAAAAAAATTACTCACTTATTTAGCTTTCTGAAAAATGTGGTCAAACTGACTCATTCGATGCCCAACAGTATGAATGTGGTAGACTGCTCACACACTTTTTACCCTGCACATAACTTTGCGAAGGGGTTAGGTTAGCTGTTACAGCTGGGACTAGCCAAATAGTTCAATTTGTAGTTTTGGAGTAATCAGCAGAGCAAAGCAGAATAATAGACCAGACCTAATCATGATAGCAAGGTAAAATAAACGTGCCCGTTCAAAATTATGAGATGATTTTGAAATATTTTCGTCGTTAAATTAATTCCGATGTTTAACTCTGAAAAAAAATAAATACTCACAATGTTCCTCGCAGCCCATACTCGAACATCGTAGTCGAGATCGCCAGTGATAATCATCCTAGAATCGCGAGATTACCTGCGTACAATGGCAACGAAATCACTTGAATTTGGGGCTTGAGAAGCGCGAGCTGGCCGCGGTGTTGATGTGTTGGCGAAAGATGGGGCAGAGGGAGTGGAAGCGCTGCACGCGCCCTAACGGCGTCGTGCAAAAGGCTTTTAATGAAAATCAAACGCGAAAATGAGTCCCGCAACAATGCTAATCAGATAGATTGCCTGAAGACGTGTTCAAATATGCACAAGACTGAGGCTTCTCAGAAAATTCCACGATTTAACTGAGCCCCAAGGATAAGGACATTGCGTCTTGTGTACCAGGGACATATTGAAACACTAATGCGTACTCAGGCTGCAGGCTATTCTCGTGACTAGCCGTGGATTAGTATTAGGGCAGTATACCAGCGTTGCCCTCAACGCCTACCTACCACAAAACTCTATTAGAGCACAAATTATCGGGGCATCCAGAAGGAGATTAAGGCGTGCAGCCATTGCTCCATATGCATTTACCTCGTCAAAGCCAACTGTATATGAAATTCGTAGACCGCAAATATCCAGTACTCCTCTTCCATTAACAAACGGGAACCGCAAATCGGCCACGTGATTGCCTTTTGAAGACGGTACTTTCATGAAGAAGTGAGCTCCAGAAAAGTATTTGCTACACATTTGAAAGGAGTTGCAGATCCGGAAGTTTACATGCTTTTTTTTCATGACCATAGTTTGTTTTCGATGAGCGGTATACCATTCCCCCCTTGGCCGTGTCACAAGAGGTACGTAATGGCGAATTCTAAGTCTAAGGTTAGGTTTTCAGGGAATAGCCCTCAGGTTGCCATAGCCATACGGAATGAGATACAAGCTCCTACATGCGCCTCGAAGCACTGATCCACAATCTGCCTCTCAAATCTGATTGATTTTCGGAACGGAGTTAAGAAGCGGAAGAGCGCAGCTGTTGTGGGCCGGGTACTCATGCAGGCGACGGTGGGATCGTCTCCCTCAACGGCTCGAGTTCAACTCTTTGATTTGATCGTAGGGGTTTCGATAAGGTTTTCCCCCTCACTTTTTTATACCTACAGGTGCAATGACTTTACGATCAAGTCCGGGCACCATTTGCTTATGACTGTTCATAGTCATGCGCAAACGAAGCCAGAGCTCATAGTAAGCTCATTTTACGACTAGCTATAGGTAAGCTAGATCAGAAGATGTATTAGCAGAGAAATTGTGCCCAAATTCAAGAATTGACCCGCAAAAGGGTTCATCCTATGAGCCTTTGCCTATGAACTTGCACTATATCGCTTGTGGCTTCACAACCCTATTGACAGAATCTTATTGCTGAAGAACCTTATTGCTTAGCAGAGTTGAAAAGCAGGTTTGAAATCAGCATTCGAAGGCGCATATAGGAATATACATCCCATCTAAAATGGGCAACCTGAAGGGCTTTCCTTGTTAGCCTAGGCTTAGGCTTGGACTCATAATTACAGCAGACCTTATTGGTCTCTGAAAGTTGTTTGTTCCAGCACCCGGACGGCTAGTATAGGGTTTGACCACAGAGGATGGGCAGCAGAGGCGCCGTAGCTTACAGAATCCAAAAATTAAAGAAGGAATAATTTGAGTAGTACAAGGCTCACCTTCGTTGGTCCGACATCATGTGAAAAGTCCTTTATTCTGAAATTAAGACAAAGTTATAGAAACACACGGACGACAAGCTAACGGCAAACAAGCTTCAACTTCAATTAGGCGTGTCAATATCTCAGACGAGGAACATTCTATTGAAGGCAAAACGATATCGCGACTACACGAAATGAACACTTTCACACTGCGCTTTCCTCTTTCGTCGTCGCCCGTAACGAGCACCAACAAAAACCTGGTCTTTGATGGTTTATAGTGACAGCTTATAGTTGATAAATGATAGCTGTATTCAGTGAAAACGCTCTTTGACGACAATGCCATCCAATAGTACACATGTGACTTGACATTTCTTTCATCGCGCACATAGAACGTAACCTTAGCGTGATTCGCAGAATTGTTCACTAAGAACTGAAATATACGGTTTTAGAATGAGCCATTTATTTCGTCGACGTAATCGTCTGGTTTCTCGTAATTAGATTTCGAATTACTAGCTGGCCAGGACTTCTTAATTTTTTTAGTTTTTATACCCAAGGAAGGGCTCGAACTATTTCAAAGTTTCACTGTTTTTTCGATTCCATTGGAGCGCTAGTTCCTTCGTGAGATCTATGGTGCATGGAACTCAAGAAGAAAACGAGGGAAAATGTTTCGAGTAGTGCCACTACCTAGGTAGGAAATTTTTTTCTTGTTATTGAATCGTTTGGGAAAGGGAGACGACCTAATCAAATTCTTCCACGAGGGTATTCGAAGTCTGCGAGCTGATCGACTAACGGCTTAATTAATGTTCCTCTAAGCGGATCGCATTTCTTTCAGTTGTTTTCTATTCTGGAGCTCACAACTACTAGTGCAAAAACACGGCTGAAAAAGTATTTATGAATGAAAATTACCTAAGATGCGCATGCTTCTCGCTTCAAAGGCATGGTCCGAAATTCTATTCGAAAATTGAGGGAGACGTGCGTTTCTCCTCCTGGGGTCAGGTCACCACAGTTGCGCGATCATTGAAGCTTAAGGTTAAGTTTGGGTTTAGACTTAGGTTAAGGCTTATGCTTACACATTGGCTTATGCCTAAGCCTATGATTGGGCCTAGGCTTAGTCCTAAGCTTGCTCCGAGCGAATGAACGGCGTCTCAATTTTAGGTGACCTGACCCAGGAGGAGAAACGCTACGCACCCGAAATTGAGCTTTCTTCCAGAAAAATTGAGTGGGAATGCAGTGGGACACAAGCGATTTAACAAGGAAGGCGTGACGAGCTTTTCGAAACGGTTTCTTGCATGATATAGGGGCACATGCAGGAAAACCACAGAACCATGGTCAATTTTCCTGAACGGCCCTCTGAATACCAAAAAAGGGGGTCCCTAGTTCGATTCCTCGTGGTACAAATTTTTGCATTTCGAGTTGACGTTTCGAAACGCGCAAAATGGAGCTAGCATGAACAGTGATTCCATATTCATAATTAGAACCGTCAGTAACCCTTACAAGGAGACTTTGATTAAAAAAAACTGGTGAAAAAGGTGTGCCAGAACGGCCTCACTGTGATTTCACAACTTTTCTACGAGTTTTTAACCAAAGTCTCTCTCTTTTTGAGGAGTTACTGACGGTCCTAATCATGAATATGGTACTAATTATTCATGCTAACTCCATTTTGCGCGAATTTTGGAACGTCAACTCGAAATGCAAAAATTTGTCACCACGAGGAATCGAACTAGGGACCCCTTTTCTGGTATTCAGAGGGCCGTTCAGGAAAAATTAACCATGGTTCTGTGGTTCCCGCATGTGCCCCTATATCATGCAAAAGACCGTTTTGAAAAAGCTTGGCACACCCTGAACGACCTTCCTTGTAAGACCTTAGGGCGCAGCAGTGCCCTGCCCAACTCCGTTGACCCACTCAAAACTATTTCACTTTGCAGCAGCTGAAGAGGGGGGCTTTATTTTGGTTCATGTCGAGGGTTTCTTCCCGTTTTTTCATTACTGGTGCCACACTTCACATTTCCACGGTTACTGCCATGTCCGCAATAATGCAACAGTTCGATCCCGGATTTCGCCTTCCAGTCGCTTTGCACCTCCGAGGCAGTTTCCACAAATCTCTAGCTCTGCTTTGTTGTCCCTTTTCGTGTGCTGCGAGAGGAAATCTTCTCAATATTCCTCACCACCTCTCAAAACAAAGTCTTTAATGAAAGTGACGATCAATAGCAGACGTGGAAGAGCTCAGCATGAGTTCAAAGCTTGAGCAGTGCAATAGAGGAGGTCTGGCATCAGTTATCCATTAACCTTGCTAGAAAAAACAGCTATTTGATGCATGCTACATGAACTGGTGTGAATAAATGGCTTCACCTGCCAATCGTTGTTCAATAATCTCTCGGCCCTCTTGGATTCACGTGCCGTGTACGACTTACCCTTTTCAAGCGGTCGCTAAGCAAAGGTCCATCATTATTTGTCCAACCCATTCGCTTCTATCTTAGGCTAAATCCTAATGTGGTGGAGCTTTTGAGTGAGCTTGCAAGAAATTATTCTGCAAATTTTCACTCTGTTGAATTCATATTTGAACATTTCATGGGCAAAATAAACGAAGTAACAACAGTTGTTTTCGCGAGACTGTTTGTGCATTTCCTTTCATTTGAAATCCTGTTTGTTTTTGTAGCTTCCTTTGTTGTTGTAAGCTGTGAGACGGATATAATGAACCCTATCTTTTCTGTTTATATCTGTCGCTTTGCATCAATAAATACGATTTTCAAAGGAATACATCTTCTGAATCAACCTTCAAGTGATCTCAGTCTTATCATTGTCCTTTAATATGAAGTTTATCCCACTAACAGACAAGGTCTCAGCTCTCTCTCAATAACGCTCGCATAATTTTTCTATTATTTTGAAGTAATATGGTTCAAATGAGTTCAAACAAAACAATAACCTTAATGATAGCAGTGAAATAAAATTTATGAAATCAAACTATACATATTACATAACTCAACAATAGCTAAACAATAAAATAATTTCTCAGTATTGTGCTGTCCCGGAGCCTCATCAGGACCTAAATGTTATAAAACACAAAGAGGCACCAAAATTTATTTCAAAAGAGTCCCAAAAGTTCACAAATTATTCGAAAAAACTCCAAAATTCCAAAAAACACGAAAAGTTTCAAAAAGAACTCCTTTGAAATCTTCTGCTATATTTCGGTGTTTAACACCTTCTTCAGGCCTGAAATACATTGATTTAATCACTGGTAAAAACAATATGATGGTTTCCCGAACCCATATATGTACCTACATGTGTATGCCTATTAAATCATCCCGATTTAATCTATTCGCTATTAAATAATAAAATAATTAAATAGCGAAGGGATTGAATCGGGATGACACCAACCATTCGTTTGCTGGCATCCCGATGCAATTCATTTGACGCTCCTTACGACTTTGTTTATTTTGGTCACCTGAAAACGTTGAAAAATTTCGACACACCCCTACTGTCAACAAATCAAAAACTAGACAATACATATACTAAAAAATATTACCTATTATATTGGTAATAGGCTTGTCATAATATTACTATTATATTCTCCAGCTTACTATTATAATTATAAAAAAAAGCTATAATGTTATGAGCGCCGTCTTCCCTCCAGCTTCCATCAACACTACTAAGGTAAATTGATCAGGCCTAATCTGAAAGGAGCTGGCTTTTGTTGAGTCAAATTTACGTGTTGAGCTGACTGACTTTACTCAGTATTTATAATTGACCAATTCAGGTTTTGAGAGTGGCGAAGATGCTGTAGAGTAGGCCTAATAAACATGCACTGTACAGTGCGTACTAAAAGTATGTGGACACTTTAAAGAGTTTTCTTCACTGAGAAACTGTTGATTTCTGCATTATGAGACACCACCATTCGATTTCTCGGATACGGGAACCTTAGATTTCCTATTCGCTCACCATTCTACATTCTGTTCTAATTTTTTTAATTGATGGTAGACCTTGTAGCACTGCATCGACCATCAGAAGTATGTGGACACTTTTTGAAAAACGAAAATATCTTTCTAATTAAAGACTGGTAGGCCTACAAAAGCTTCTGATAAGTTCAAACATTTTATTCGGCATGTTCTGAATCAGACTCCTGTTTCATCGAACTCTTCCCAAGCAGCTAATTTCAGCAAGTTGTCAGGTCAGCTTGGGTACCTACTTTTTCTTTAACAGAGCGCAGAAGCAGTGAACCACTATCCCTAACGTTTTCAATAACGATGTGGTCTGAGGAATACGCCAGCCAATCCAGCACCCGAAACCCTCGCGTTTGCCTCCTTCCCAAATGGAATACGTGTAGGGGACCCCTCTTGGGCTTGCTGCAAAACAAGTGTTTTGTGACGCTGGCTTCTCGAAAAAGGTATAAGTCGGGATCCAAGCACCTCATTATAATCCTGATTGTCTACCTGACATGCTGGGCAAGCCAACCTCCAATTTTTCTGCTATTTCGAAACATCCCAGCAACTGATGAGCCTCCGCCGAAATTTTTTGAGTACGGACGCGGGTCACGACGAAGGTCCCTCCGTTAGCAATGAGATCCACTCGAATAGCGGAAGATAAGCGTTTTTCTCCTTAGTCGAGATTTTCTGAGGAGCAATTTTCTACAGAGCGTCTTTTATTCTTATCTTACAGTTTTCACAAAAGCGCTACCTGTCCGGGTTCAACGCCTCATGTTGTGCGTTTTATTTCGGAAGGGAATTCCAGCCTTGCCATCTGTGCTGCACACTCACACACGAAGACACCACATTTCATCTCCTCTCGTGTCGTGTGCTGCACTCGATTGGGTGTAACACCGTGTGGCCTTTCTTGTAATAGGGA
>MU893041.1:0-16627 GCA_036418205.1 Ostertagia ostertagi
GATGTGGCCTATACAATGACTTGCGGGGCCAGCCGATGTTCAAGTCAGTGTTTTTATCCTCCCAGACAAGTCTGGTACCAATTAACCGACCCCGGAGGGATGGAAGGCTTGGTTGGCCCGGGCGACTCACGACCCAGGATTTGATCCCGGACCGCTCGCGTGGTATGCAGCGCCATTTGCCACCACACCACTTCGCCCTCCCTAGGAAACATCAGAAAAGTAAAGAATAATAAAAGTAAACACGACGCGAAATAGCAATTTCAATTCTTCTCAATTCTGTTAAGAAAGTGGCTTGTGTACCGGCATTGGCCACATTCCATTTAAATCACGATTCCGATTAAAGTCAAATGCGTGGCATTACCCTGATATGTGATAACGCCGTGGAAAATCCTTTCCTAGTCCTCTAATCTTAGATTGTAATGTTCCTGGAAGAAAAATATTTGTGTCTGGTCAGTCTCTTTACTATGAGGGGAGCAGCGTGTTGCATTTCAACACAGAGAAATATTGGCATATGAATGTGATGTGGCGTGCCATACCTACGAGGCTAACCGATGTATACCCTGTTTCCGAAAACCAGATGCTCGTCGAGTGCAGACTACAGTACCTCCCATAACTTTGTTAAAAAAGACGCGGAAGACGCGGATCCGCGTCTTTTTCGTCTTTTTGCTATAATTTGATTTCTGATCGCTTTTCGACATGAAAAACTATACCATTAGACTCAGCTCGTCGAGTGCTATTAGAATGTCCTCTCAGATTTTAGAAAATTTCATTTTTCTATTCCAAAGTACCTGAGGCTACTCATTAGCGAGCGTCGCTCGCTATAATTACAGCCAGAGACAAACAGCTTCCACTAGTATTCAGCAAGCCTTTTCGCTTCTTTTTTGTTCTGGAATAGTATGAAAAAAGTGACTAACGTGCTTCTTCAGGTGATGCTGATCATTTTGATACCCGATAATCCTCACCTCCGGTACACCTCACAAGTGACGACGGCCTCCACAAAATGCAGACCTTTTCTGCCAACGATGGCCCGTTGCAGTTGTATTCTATCAGCTAATTACAACTATCATTTACCAAACTATCAGCTATCACTATGAATCACTAGTACCAGATTTACTTGGAGGCCGTCGTCACTTGTGGTGTGTGGTCTGCACTCGACGCACATCTGATTTTCGAAAGCAGATGTCTGTATTTTTGCCTTCCAGGACGAGTCTGACATCATTCATTGATTGTCATTTGAAAATCGTAGCTCATTGCTCTTTGTTCATTTCGTTTCTATTTATTTTCTATTTTGAAGTCTTCAATGAGAAACCTATTCCTTGTAGGGTGAAACCGTGCAGTCGCATTTTGTCACATGCGTCATCCGGGGATCGAAGCCCGTGTTGAATACCTATTGGGTGCTAACTATATTTTTAGCCTTCCGCGTTTTTGTTCGGTGCTAGCCCAGTTTAGAGAATGAAAGAGTTGAGTTGTGGATCTGGACGCGAACTTTATCAGCCATTATGAAAGGTCAAATGAAACTTACTCTCTACCATATCTACAAAAATAGAGCTCATAGAAATCCGTGACGCATTCAGAAATAATCACTTATGGGCTTCATTTTATTTTTTTATTCCTTACTCTGGTTACCCATTTTTCGATTGGACATCTTTTATAGCTTAAATCCCTGCTATATTGGTGTTTTTAAAAACTTGATTTGATGAATCAGATTCAAATTCATCACCATAAAGCAAATGTCCTGATAGCTAACCAAGAATTGTTTGTTTGTCCGATTGTGCATTTTTTTTCAGAACAACTACTTCTGGGTGCTGCATCTGAAAGGATCGTCGATTAGTCTTCCTCTACGGGATCGTCTGCACGTTTGGCGCATTGGCAAATCTTGTAGTACTCTTTGCCTTTATACGTACATCAAATCTTCGAAATTTGAGAAATAGGTATGAATATTTTGCAAAATCGTTGCTTGTAAATTATTTGCTAGGTTGTTTATTAGGTACGGAGAAAAAAAAGAACTAATTGACTAGAAAAAAGTAAATTAGCAGCCCAATACAATATCAAGTAATAAACGTTGACAAAACAGCAAAATAAGTCAAGTTTATCGATACATAAAATTGACGCGGTCAAAGTAATATACATTCCTTGATTTTTTTTTCTTCACTGAGCATTTGTCTGCTGTCCCTGAAGCTTGGAAAGTTTTGGTCATGAAGACACCGCGGCATTCAGCCTACGCCGGATAAGCTTAGAATTCGAGAAACGATCACTGCAACAGATGAAAAATGGATCCCACGTTTAGCGCACAGTTTGTGTCATCAATCAGAGGTCACGCTGCTTCGCATCCGCGCGCGTATTCGCTCTGATAAGGTCGGACAACTGGACTGTATTAACACAATGACATCCATTGAAGCTATGTCTATTTGATCTATTCAATTAAGCACGTTATATCTCGGTTCACCTATGATCTGTGTGGTGACTCGAAGTTCGGAGGGGGGGGGCCACTCCATTTTTTCTCCAGTACTCAAAATAAGATTAGAGGGCTGACGACCCCTGAAACGTTTTCACATTTCCGCCTGCCATGACCCAAGGGAACGGTCCTGGACCAGGAGAAAGGACACCTCCGCAAAGGGCTAAGGGTGCAGGAGCTCCAGGGTGGATCACCTGTGCAGAAAAGTGGATGGGATGTGGGCAGGTAGTGTGGAATGTAGGACATCCACCGGTCCTTATCAAAAGTACGCTCGAAATGAGTCGTTCACTTATTATCTTATCCGTAGTGTTCGATAGCCCAAAGAACTGCTCTCTAGTACTACGGATAAGATAGCAATGGAGTGGCCCCCCCGAACTGGAGTTTCACCACTTGTTTAGTATTGAATAATATTTTATGTTACATTTATACGAACGATACTGAAGGAACTGGCTTTTAGAGAATGGAAACTAAAGACCGACATGGAAATCTCCTTCCCAGCTGTTTTAATAATTTCTACCTTATGACAGTAGTTATGCACAATGCCTCAAGGAAATGAGACTATTTATTTATGGACTATTATTTTTGTTGTTTATTTCTCTTTTTTATGACTCGCTTCCAGGAATTGGAGTTGCGCCAAAAGCAAATAAATACCATTGGTTCAAAGTGATTTTTTTCAGTTTCATCGTGAATCTGGCCTGCTCTGATTTATTACTATGTGTCGTCACAGCTCCAGTAACACTGTACACAAGTGCAAATGCTTTTTGGCCATTCGGTGATATCGCATGTAAAGTGGTAAGTCACCCATACAATGCCAGGGTAACTCGTCCTTCGGGCGAGGTTTGCAGCTCCATCCGTCAAAAATGTTTGTTCCAGTTGGCATCTGTCCAAGCGGTGAACACGTTTGTGTCATCACTCACACTTGCCTTGATCGCGATGGATCGTGTACTACTTACAAAATATCCGGTCAAATGGTGAGTTGTGGTTAAGAAACCTCTTCTACAGTATCTTTTGCGGTGATGGAAACTTCTAATTTCCAGGCGGCTGGCAGCGACGGCATCCATCATCTGCTACTGTGTCGTATGGGTTGTATCGATCGTTATCGCCTTACCGTATTCACTTACCGTAAAATCGCAAAAGTTCGACAAAGTCGAACCGTGGAATGATGTGCACACACCGGCAATGGTAAACAATGCTGTTATCGACTGTCACTGAAATCTTGAATCAAAAAATACAACCAAATCTCCCAATGAAATGACCATCTTATTTCAGCTCAGCATATGTGGACGGTCATATCCAGAAATCTGTATGGAAATACAAGATACATGGGAACGTGCCTATATTTCAAAAACGACATTCACTATAACGGTGCTCGCCATTCAGGTAGTTGGGTGTTTATTTGTTTGTTTATTTGAAGACGCAAACACAAATCGCGCGACAGCAAGAGCATAGGAAATGCAGCAGAAGCAAGGCAAATACGGTGCAATACAATGGGATGGGAGCGTCACATTTTTTGAATACGGTAGCTGCAGAATATATGTTGGGGACTGCTGCCCGCTACTATGACGTGACGAGACGCTATGAAGTAACTCACACATTCCAGCTTTTCACGCATGTCAAGTGACTGCCCTCACCCCCTTGACTGGCTACACTCCCCCCAACAAATTCCCTAAGTTCTCGTCACGTCGTAGTAACGAGCAACAGTTCCCATTCACACACATTTCGCGCCTACCGTACCCAGAAAATTCGATGTGCCAACTCCATTCGTATTGCACCGAAAATGGTCTCAGGACATCTGCCAACCGCGAGCCTTGGCACTTTTGCGTTTTTTAGTGATGTCTGGAGCTCTCACAAGTCACACTATCACAGCATCTCCTCTTTCTTTATCTTCTTCAAGGCTCAGTCCCAGTAAGACACAAAGTGTGTGCTTTTCCAGCTACGCTCTCACCCTTTCGTTGACGGAAGCCTTGTAACCACCGAAAATACCGCGAATTCAAAATGAGATAAGCTGGTGTTTGCGTGTCGCGCAAATTCCAGTCTCTTAATATCTTCTATTTTATAAAGCGCTAACTTTGTGTGTCGGTTTGTGTATCTGTATGTGTGTGTATGTATGTGTGTCCGTCCGCAAAATGAAGTGAGTGAGAAGGAAGCTCATGGGATAAACAAACCGCTAACAAATCGGGTAGCTTACAGGATTTGAGATATCAATGTTTTGTAGCAGGATAGTTGTGATAACACTCTTAGGGCTATATAAACACCTGCTTAGCACACTTCCGTTCATTCCACATGGTGCTGCAGTGGCAGCTGGAGGGAGAGAGGAAGGGAGGATGAGGAAGGGAAGCGAAAAATCTACCGTCATATCATGATTGTGTCCCTTCTACTGTATGAAACACCATTGTGTTGCATACGCGTCACTTCCAGGAGGTGTTGGTGTCACAGGAGGAAGGGACCATAGCGGAGGATAGAAAGCTTGCGCAGGAAAGGAAGGTCCCGGCGGTTGACGGGGGACTAATCTGGTTACAATAAATAGCGGGCTACATAACCCGCGGCTAAATGCCATACAAAACAAGGACAAGTAGGGGGGGGGCAAACACCATAAACGCAGAATATGAATTTCAAAATTTTCAGTACTTTATGCCATGTTTCGCTTCTGGCCTATGCTACATGCAATGTCGGTCGACAATTCGACGTCGATCGAAAAGTAAGCCGAACGATCAACCATGCTCGACGCATGAGCATGCAAAGTAGGAACAGGTATGGATATCTATCATTTTTGATTAAAAATTAAGGATTGATCGCAACTGTGTAGTTGGTACGAAATTCGGAGTG
This sequence comes from Ostertagia ostertagi, assembly GCA_036418205.1. Taxonomy (NCBI): domain Eukaryota; kingdom Metazoa; phylum Nematoda; class Chromadorea; order Rhabditida; family Trichostrongylidae; genus Ostertagia; species Ostertagia ostertagi. The sequence goes on from MU893041.1 coordinate 5,282, forward strand.
TGGGTGGAGTGCTCCGGTGCAGGTCTCAAACCAGCTGATAAATAAAGCACTCCAGGGCCTTGTTCAATGGTAGTCTTCTATCCATATCAAAACACTCCACCAATCCCCCTCCCCGCAAGACACTACGTATTTGCTGATCATGAGTAGAAAGTTTCATCTCGGTAGAGTATGGTTTTTCTTCAATCAATTATCTCAGTTCCAGTTAGGGTGAACCGTCACGTTCGAACATTTTCGGGATTTTTGCGATCCCCCCCTCTCGAGAGGGACCAGTTGCGACCCCTCCCAACACACAGTTGCGACCCCCAATACAACCAGCCTTCCTCCACCGCGACCTCTCCTCTTTTATAGTATTTGATTCTGAGACCAGTTGACACAGCCCAACCCAACCTACCTAAAACTCCGAAACTCCACCCACTTTTACTTTTCCCCAAAAACAGCCGTCGACCGGGGGGGGGGTATATACACCAGTGAAACGGCAACTTTTTTCGCACACACCTATGCCCTGCGCCACTAATCACCAAGGCGCGCAATGCGACCAATGCGACCCCCCTCCCTTCCCAGACACACAAATGCGACCCCCCGTTCGAACTGTTCGAACGGACGGTTGACCCTGGCGGTTCGCTTAATTTAACTTCGCATTCCGAATGCCAAAGCGGCTGTTAGGGGCTAAAGATGGTGTTCTGCCAGTATCTCTACGCTGCCCATGGGATTAAACCTTTCGAGTTGAATGCAGCGACCATGATGGCTAGAGGGTGGTGCGGTTTCGATGACGTATTGAAGGCCATTGGTGGAAGGGCATTATGAGGCGGACCTAGCCACATTCCGCAGCACGCGGAGGGGTCTTTCATTGGCACTGCGTTCAAGTACTCATCGAAACTGCCGCGCCCTCAGCCAGATCGTAATCACTGGCACATTTTTACAAATTACAATATTTGTGCCTTTTCCAGCTGCGCTGTTCAGTACATCTGATTAATAACAAGCGTATATCTAATATCGCACCAGTTCGTCACTGCTTCTGCAGAGTTTAGCAGCAGATTTGAAATTTGCATCCGAGTACGCAAATCAATGTACATATCGCTACAAAATTTTACTCAAATTTGGACATCCTTCCCCCCTCCACTCTTCCACGCGTCGGGCCGGCATAGCAGGTGGCCATTTTTTTCGCTACACGACTCAATGGCAAGCCTTTCGCTTCGCAGCATAATAGCACTCGATTGCGATGTTTTCATGTAGAAACCTAATTGAGCTACGATTTATGGGGCCCAAATCATTTGTCGGGGTGTCTTTGATGCTGACTAGCGCCATCGTTCACATTAGAGCAGTGACCAATGGCTTCGGATCGCAGTGTAACCATTTACCGATATCCTGCTGACAAAGGGATAACAGGGTAAAAAAAATTAAGGCACGAAGCTGATAAGTACTTTGAGGCGCGCCACGCACTTGACATCCCCTCATAATCGTATTGGCTTTTTAGGGCATATTTGCATGTATGCGCCAAATTGCGACCACCTAACAACATCTTAATACTAGATGAATATGCACCTATGGATCTGTACTATAATGGATGTTCATCTCTAGATAGCAAGAATTCCATGATACCATGCTTGGGTGGCGACCCGCGTTGCCTCTAGCACGTCTTTGCCCACGAAAAACTCATTCAAGAAATAGTAAAACTTCTAAAATTAAATCACCTATAATTACGGGCACATCAGATGGTATCTAATAGACCGAGATACTGAAACACAGCTCCGTCAGAAGCGCTCTATCAAGTGCAGCTATTTAAAGCACTTAACAAAACAAATTGAATAGTTTTGTTCTGACCGAAACGGTGATCTACAGTAGCGGTCAAGAAGTGTTCGCCGGAACGGTTTTCGTGCTTCTCTTTTTTTTTTGCCAGAAAAAATCAATGGTGGCCTCGAAAAATTTTCTTTTGAATATCCTGATTCTTTAAGACTTGAGGATATAAAAACACTAGAAAACATAGTATATCAATCTTTGGAGGGCGTTGCTCAAGCGAGAAAAAATAATGCACTAAAAATCGTTTCGGCGAACAATTTTGACCGCTACTGTAACGACTTCCTTGAAACCCTACCCTTTGGACAATTTCGGAAAGGTTAAACTATAATCTTGGATCCGCATACAACCTTCGTATCAGATAATGATGAAAGAATTTCAAATGCGGGAAATATAATAGAATGATTAAACTCGATTTAATTATATTTTAAACATAATAGTTTCATTGCTTTAGCGACTTTGCACTATGAGCGACTTGTGATTTGAAGGACTGAACCTAGCCCTCTTCAGTCAGTAATTTCCTGAATATTTATACATCAACGTCTGTACCACAAAATCTCCGTGCCCTGAGATTTATCATGAACAAAGATGGGGACAAATTGATAAAATTTGGCACTTCCTGTTCCCGTGAAGCTCGAATAAAAGTATCTCAAAAAAGGATCGATTAACATGAAAGGGGTGAAAATGAAGTTCAGGAGGCCTCCTAGTTATCCTACCCATAGTACTATAGAGCACTCCGGTGGGCGCTCTGGAACAAGATAATACGCACCTGATTCACTGAAATTGTACATTTGATAAATACTGGTAAATGTCCTACATTCCACATATCCTGCCCACACGCTCTACCCTTACCCTTATTATGCACCCTGGAACCTGAGGGCATCCTCCTGGTTCGGTACCGCTTCTTTGGAACACTGCAGATTACATGGAGAACACCCTTAGGCTTACGCACTGGATCGGTACCTCTCAGAAGTATATTTGAAACGACTCGATTACGCACCATGAGCGCTCTTATTTTTATCTTCAATTTTGTATAGTACAATGGACTGCGCCCCCCCCCAACTCATTTTTCACCTCCAATGCTTTTAATATTTTTCACGTGCATCTGAAAAGATCTTTACTCTTATGATCGACTGGTGTTATCTCAAACACAACGCGATCATTGTTGAATGTTGACAAGGGTAATTCATCGCCTCATGACAGCTTGTCAGACCACTTGTCACTCAGACATTGATCTGCACCGCAATTTCTCTAACATGCATGTCATCAGATCACAGAGACGTCATAAATCTTCAAGGGTCGGGTCCGAATCGCAGAAGTCTGCGACAGCCGTTCAAGAAATTTTTCAACTGGACAAAATTCGGCTGGATCCAACTTGGCTGTGGATCTTGGTCATAACCCGCCTAACGATAAGTTGAAGTTCAATGAAAGAGCTCGTACGCTGGAAAAAGGTCTTTTTCCCTGGATGTTTCCTCACGGGAAGCATTTGTGGTGCGAAATTCCCCGAATCCCTCACCGAGATATACATGAAGCCTCAGTTCGTAACTGAGGGGTGAGGTATTCCTGAGAGACGACTTTCTTCCCCATCTCCGATGCACTTGGAACCTTTGGTGTGCGTGGTATAAATTTTTATAAGACTTCTAGCGGAAATATTCTCCCTAAAATGTTCACGAACATCGATTGCTAGAAATAGTGCGACAACAGGCACAACTCACCGCTTGTCGACCGTAGCCCACCACAAAAAGGCTTTGTTTCTATGGCCATTTTCGAGTCGAAAGTTCTAGAAGAAAAAAGCCTTGAAAACTCATTCATGGTAATTGCCCGATTCGCGTCAGCGGTTGAAGACGTGACGTGAGTTTTGTTACTAACAAATTGGACAGCTGCCACTCACCCAACACCCAAAGTTGGCGAACGCCTACTCAGACGCAGGCAGGGAACACCTTTTTCACAGCTGCAATAGAGGGAAGTGGGAGGGGGCAGCCTTCTTTATTTTTAATGGTTTTCAGAGTTATTCTAGTCATGTATCGAGGTAGGGAACCAAATAATACAAGGCAGCGCATCGTCGAGCAACTTGTATGGGATGCGCTACGAATACAACCCTCACTAAGAAATGTATAGAGGAACTTGCAGTGCTTCTGTGAGCCTGATCGTTCATTTTCCTTTTAACTCGCACCCTGATGAGTAAAATTTCCTTTAAAATAAGAGCAACGAAGCCTTCTTGACACCGTTGGTGCTGACTGTGAGGGCACGATATGGCGTCTTTAAACCGCAACATCTCCATGTAGTGCTCAAAAATATTATGTGGATGGAATTAGGAAATTAAAACTGTGGAATACATGCTCCACTGAGGCAGATATAGCCAGATAAAAGGCAAAAACTCATGCTAAAAACCGCGCCCAACAAAATTTGAGGCATTACAGTAGTTTGAGTCGTTCATCAATGTTCTCCTCTCCTATCTTTAGCGCTCATTTGACTAGATAATAAAGGATGAAGCATTTGTCGTTGAATAATTCCTTTTGGGATGCGGCACGCATTCTACTTCCATTTGTACATTCGCAGTGGCGTTTGAATGCGATGTGGCCTATACAATGACTTGCGGGGGCCAGCCGATGTACAAGTCAGTGTTTTTTATCCTCCCAGACAAGTCTGGTACCAATTAACCGACCCCGGAGGGATGGAAGGCTTGGTTGGCCCGGGCGACTCACGACCCAGGATTTGATCCCGGACCGCTCGCGTGGTAAGCGCGCCACTTGTCACTACACCACTTCCGCCCTTATCCCATTAGAATTTCTACCCATTTATGCACTTTAGATTTTATCATTTGCCTTGGATAACGACCCAGACTCGCTACATGCGATACAGAGTCGGATTTCATCCCTCGGGCTGGTGTCGGACTTTGCCATCGTGCAATCTGAAATCCGACGAAAACCTCTGCGCTCTAGTCTAACAATAAGACCTTGGCGGGAAGCGAGACTGCTGCAACTCTCTTTATTATCCGCTAATCTATTATAGGGCAGTACTTAGGCTAGAGAAGGCAAGAAAGGCAAAGATTTGCTGATCGAGTGGTTTTAACCGCTGCAAATCTCATCCAATGCAATCACTGCAGCGTGAATTTTTGTCAGCAATACCCTATAATTAAGTTAGATGCTAGTTTTTCTGCAAAATCATACTGGCATAGTCAAGTTCGCTGAAGAGACGCTTTTATTTTTTTAGTAATACAATTTTCAGACGTGCACTGCTCCTTCTGATGATCCTCGTCCTAACGTATGCGATCTGTTGGGCACCAATGAACATTCACAATGTGCTAAGCGGTTTCGAAGTGATCTCGTACTCGCAATATCGGTAAGTACTATACTGTTGTTAAAAAAGTATAAGATGTCATCTCGGATGCTTTGGACTCATACACGTGAAAAGGAGGAAGCTTCCGGAAGCTTAATTCTCCGATGCTTTTTATGTGAACTCGTGGCGTATTCAAAGCAGCTGTATTTTGGTGATGATATTCCGTCCTTACAGTACCATCTCAAGCATTCCCATCATTCATAGCTTTACAGGATAATCTAGCAGAACTAGAAACTTTTGGCCTTTCATCCATGTCAGTAAGGGTTACGCTCACAGATAAATGCGAGATTATCATTCAGGTCTCCATGAGACGATCCCATTCTCGAATCGCATTCTGGATAAGATTCGCTTAGTGCCGCTACTTTTGAATCCAGCTGATGTCCATCTATGCACAACTCATTTCATCTATCACATGAGAACCCCATTGCCCACACTTTAAGATTTTTTCTCTTGCGCACAGTTAGCAGCGGCGCGCTTACCGCTGTACAAGTAGCAAAGAGTCTGCATTTAGCCATGTGTTGGGTTGCGGTTCGAGAGGAAATGCAGCATGGACGTGTGCGGTGTGCTTGAATGTGTGATCCGGGTTGTCGGTGGCTCCGGGTCCGCCCGCGTAACTGCTCGCCGCTTACAACGAGCCTATGCGTGAAATTTCTATCTCATAACGGGCGCTCTATATCTTCAGAGAGAAAGTCAAATCATACGGCCGTTGTTCAGTGGACTAGGATCGAGCCCCAGCTAGGACCTGAGAAGCGTCAGAAAGGACACAATCCTCTCAAATCAATCCTCTCAATTGAATCCTCTCAAAGAATCCCTTCTACTCTGTAAGGCTTTGTCCCAATTGCTGTGAGTGGCTCACTTATTTGAATGTCCCCTCTGCCCTGCTGCTAAGCCAGATACTTCCATCCCACTTCGAACTACTCGATTCTTTCAGAATTGGCGTCGAGCGGGAATGTGGAGGGTATGAATGTGATGTACCCGACAGGAAGCCCGTCGCGCGGCGAGAAGGCAGAGACGCAGATAATTCAGCGGACGAGTCGCAGCGCGTACTGTAGCGATTGCGTCAAGTCAAATAGAATGTACCTAGTACGTCCCACATCGCACAATACGCGCTGCGACTCGTCCGCTGACCCGTCTGCGTCTCCACCTTCTCGCCGCGCGACGGGCTTCCTGTCGGGTACCCAGGGATGTGTGGCTAGCGTGTTCTCCACCCTATCGTTTCCATTTGTGACTCTGCTGGAATCCCAGAAATGACGTGACTCTGCTGCAATCCCGGAAACGACCCCGTAATGAGGAATTCTCAGCAGTGGTTCGCTCTCGAACGGAGATAGGCTGTCGACTACAGCACTAATAGGCCTCTCGTTACAGGTATCTGTTCTGCCATCTGGTCGGTATTTCTTCGGCGTGCGTGAATCCGATTACGTACGCACTTGTGAACGAATCGTTCCGAAACGCCTTGCATCACATGTTCTTGTCATTTCGACCGTGCTACGTGACTTCTGGTGACTCGGGCAGTTCCTACATCACGAACAGTAAGCCGGCTAAGGTCGCTGTGAGTTTCATTTTCAATTTTTTTTTGGAAAACCAGGTCTTGCCGTGAGCCGTAGCGTACCGCGCGTAATGCACGCCTGTGCAGGTACATGCTAGTAAAGCCGCGCCCCTTTGTAGTTCAGTTTTATGCTTCCATTATTTTGGCGCCCATTTCCATCAATCCCATGAAGATAGTTGAGTCTTCGCCCTTGCTAACCATAAGCCTATTTCGGGGATGCGCCACGCATCCTGTCTGTTTGTAAAGTATTAGTGCCAGTGGGCTAGTCCTGTCGTCGTGGTCGTTTCACAGTCAAAGTCAACTGTCCGTCCTTCCATTCCCAAAAATTCGACGATTCCCCCCCCTAGAGGGTATTCGATAAGCCCCCCCCTCTCCATACAAACTCTTCATCCTAAGCACCCTTATCATCAGGCTGCTTATTTAGTATTTGATTCAAAGACCAATCGACACAGCCTAGCTCCGCCCACTTTTTTCTTCCTTTCAGTCTGCAAGGTCTTTTGCAGTGACAAATCCTATATGTAGACGTTACTACTTCATGCTTACTTTTTCAAGTTTTCTCAAAATTCCAAAAAAGAAATTGTTTAGAATTCCGTCTACCACCGCTACTCCTCCAGCTTCGAGAAAGACTCCCCTTTCCAACATCTTGACCTTCACCAACCCCAAATAGGACCCTCACCTCCAAAAAAACTTAAACGCTACTTCCTTGTTGCGAACTGCGCATCGCACGGTTGGCCTCGGCCACAATTGAGCTTTGTTGATAAACTTTATAAAGTCAATCACATCGTGAAAAACTGAAGCCATCAGTCTTTCAGGCTCGTGAAGGCTACTCGGCCAGATTTGAAACGCCGACAAAAAACGAAGATGCTCTCGAGCCACTCGACAATTCGGCTCTCTGAAAACGTCACCGACAGCTGGACGAGTTGTCTCTGAACACAGTGGAGATGGCTCGTACGAGATATCTCGACCTGTATTGTGGCCGCCGTTATCGATAAATAACGGCGACACAATAGCGCGACATTGACCGACCTTGGAATGATTCGCTCATAAACCGTGCTTTTCATACTCCTTATCCAAAATGTCAGTTATGGACGGGATCTTCTTATATTTCGGGCGAGTTTAATGAAATAAAATGTGAGCTTCTTGATTAATTATTCAAATACATTTTGTGCATTCATGTGCCATATCAGAATTGATCGTTAGGATTCTAGCTCTGTTCAGTGATGACTCGGCATTATTGAAGGTGTCTTCAATTCTGTACAGTGTCACCCCAACGGACAACAGTTTTTTGAACTCTTTCGTTCATATTTACAAATATTGATTTTGAAATGCTTGTCCAAATAGAAGTGATCATTCATCCATTACCGGATACGTCTTTTTATCTTTGCTTCATAATATTGTTTGTAAGAATAACAGTTTAATAAGTAGAAGGCTTTGCTTACCGACTCAAAACCATTCCCAGATTTTGAGAAGCGAAGGCTGAAACAGGTCGTCGTATGTCTGCTCTATGGGCAGAGAGCGCTCATCACAGCTCAACTTTCCACTATATGACTCGTAGTTTCATTTTGACATGACACTGCTGTGAATGTGTTCGGACAGTATTGTCAGCTTCTTCTCCGCCCTGGGACAAGTGTATGGTAATGCTATAACAGATGAATTCAGATAAGGAAAGATTTCGAGGTCGAAACACCTGCTTGGCTCTTACTTATGTGTTCCTCTATCAATATCGAATTTCTGTGCCGGGATAGTGTTGACCAGGCCATTTAATATACGTGATTGTGTAGTCACACTGGAGGCACCCCACGATCAGGAGCATTCGCGTCGAATTTGGCCGCTGGAAAAAGGAGACTCACCCGCAAGGTATTGCGCCTATCACTCTATATTCTTCTTTGCATTATCATCACTCGCAAACTTCTCGCGTCACAAATTTCTTACCGCTCTTCACATTCAAGCCGATCGCTGATCCCATGGCGGGGGCAATGTTCTTTTCTGTCCGCAAAGCTAACTTACAGTGAACCGAAATCGGGTCTTTAGTCGAGTTGCACAATTGCCGGGCCGTTTGATCACCTCTGCGAAGTGATGGGGGTGGTGGGGTTGCGGCATTATCTCACTCTCAAGCTCTCTCACAAGATCTTACACGTTGGTGGTAATTGTTCTTTTAATTAATATTTGTATAAACGTTTAATTACCCAAGTTTGAGGTACCACTGAACCACCAACACAATATATGGTGCATCGGCCGGTATACTGTGTTGGTGGTTCAGTGGTACCTCAAACTTGGGTAATTAAACGTTTAGACAAATAACAATTAACAGAACTTGAAGGGTGACCCGCAATTCGTTCAAAACGGGTGAGAGTACTACTTTCAACCGAGTAATTCACCAAAATAGTTTTTTTATTAGAAGAGCTAGTTAGCCCTACTAATGATAATGGAGTGCTCAAAGGCAGCGATTGCGCTTGATTATAGAGGGGCCTAGAGGGGAGGTGGGGGTGCTCAATGATTTGCCACTGAAAAAAAGCAGAGAAATCCGTCGAGAAAGGCAAAACGGAACACCTTTGTATGGCCGCTGATTGGCGCTCGTGGACCGGCAGCGGCTAAGAAGGCGGACGTATGAACGAGTTTACCGCAATACATTTGATAGTTAGTGCTCTAGTTTGCTCCAGTTGTGATGCTGCTGGCAACGCAGCTCGTCCAAATGACCTACTGAACTAGTGGGCGGATGTGGACGGAGTGCTTTCAAAGTCCCGCTTAGCAAGCAGGGCACCAATCTTCGTAAAAGCGCCACATTTCTTGGAAGCCAAGCAAGTGCTTCTTGTAGCGTAAGTACTTCCCCGATGCGCTTCCTCTTTATCGTAATCGCTTCCTTTAACCAGTGACGTTAACTATTTATTACGACTGTTAGTGTAAGAGTTCACCTGTATCACCTGTCGTCCCGTTGATCATCGAATTGCTCGAGCGGGCGCCAGCAACGTCTCCATTCGTCCCTGTCGCGTGCAAGAGTGGTCCAGTGGATCCTCCTCGCTCGAGGGACACGAATCCATTATTCGTTCAGAGCTTTCGTGAAGAAGTTATACGAATTATGAGTAATCTTCGTATAATGTATCAGGATGGTCAGGCACGCACTCTCCAGGCTTCGTTAGTGACAGTATAGACATGTTCCTCGAACGCCCCGCATTAGCCGGGAACATTTGCTAGGTGTCGGGACATTGGCGATGGACCACTGATTTGAATGATCGCGTGTTCTTCTCAGTTAAGATCAAATTGAATGTAAGTAGTGATTTTGGACTTACCCGCATGTGGCGAGAATAGGAACATAATGCACCCAGGACCATCGTTCAACATGATTGTTTTGATAGTCCATTCGATATGGTGTGGGGAGGCATAAAGTTGCAAGGGCGTACTGATCCTCCCAACTCCTGATCGCGGAATGCTTTCTGATCGACGTTTGTGACGCTGTACTCCTCACTTATGTGCATCTTTTCAAGGGTGCCTTTGACCTCAACTTCAATCGTATGGAGGACAAGGTGCGAGAGCATCGAGCAGCCTAGGTGGAAAACTCTTGGAAAGTGAGGATTTTCGGCGATTGGTGAAGCCTGCCCGCTTCCCCCAGTCAAATCCTATGGAGCACGTGTGGCGTGCATTCAGGTGAGCTATTGTAGCGCATCCCATTGTGTCAACAACCAACGCACAACTACTGTCCATCTTGAAGTCATCCGCAGTAATCGAGGATGATTCGAGGAAGTTGCCGTACTATTTGGCACAGCGGTTCGAGCGCTTTCCTATACACTTTCTTTAGCCTCTTCAGGAGTTAGACAAACCTTGGTGTACCAACACTCAATGGGTACCGCACGATTTCACAGGCAGAACATCTGCACATTTACCCTCATCGCACTGAGGAGGCGATACGCTGCGACATGCGGCCACTGTCGAAGACAAGTGGATCTGCTGTGTAACCATACGCGGAATCACCAGTTTCCAGTACGCAAAATAGAGTTTCACTGCTTCGATATGGCATTTGTGGTGATGATGCCGAATTTTCGGAATAGTGACGGCATTATCCATGAGTGATGCTCCGTCTGCAGATAGACGAGGGCAAGCGCTACCCCTGCTCGCTGCTTGAAATGGTTGCGAAAAAATTTACGTAGAGTTGCGACAACTCAATTTGCTTCACGACGACGCGCGTCCGCGCGTGTCTTCTGTCTCACGCCAAAAGATTCTCGAAGCTAGGCTGGACCAAGGTTGCCCATCCGCCATATTCGCTAAACCTGTCCATACACGCCTTTCCATCTTTCCTGCTCGCTCGCTCATCACCTGGAGAACAAAAAGCTGACAACGAGAAGGACCGCAAATCCGACTTCAAATGCTTGTTTCGACAAAATTCTCCTAATTTCTACAAATGTGGTATCAACCTATTGCCCGAAGGTTGGCGTATTGTTGCTGAATCTGATGGCCAATATTGTAGGGATCTCAGAATAAATAAAGAATAAAAAAATAAATTTCAAATTTTTGCTGGATGGTACAGAACTTTCTTTCCAACTTAATATTTAGACCCAGAATAGGGGCACCGGACAGGAAGGCCTCTTCACACGCGGTGAGAATGCAGACATGCGGACGGGTCAGCGGACGAGTCACAGTGCGTACATTGTGCGATGTGGGACGTACTACGGTGC
>MU893043.1:0-16201 GCA_036418205.1 Ostertagia ostertagi
AACATTTCAGATTACAAGAAAGAAAAACTAAGGGAGAATAAGCCATGAACGATGTCGTAACCCGCTAACCTTTGTAAAAGCCGAGCGTTAGAAGGCACCCTTTGCTGAAGACCGTGCAGTGAGGCTTTTATATGTGCTTCGCACCTTTGGGGTCGGGTCATATGGCTAAAGGGAACCCCCCAGGAATTTTGAATTTGAATTTAAGGGTCAGATTACAAATTTTGATGCCCCCAGGATTGATCACGTAGATCAATACCCCTAGAGACCGCCGAAATGATGGTACCTGCTGATCGCCGCGCATCTCACCAGTCCATCGATTTTTGTAATGAAGCCTGGAACCCCGCCTCGGCGCCCCGCGGGGGTATCGACTGCGTAGATCAAAACCTACAGAGGTCCGCAAAGGGTGCGAGCTCTCTAGTAATCGCCACGCACTCGTCCTTCCTGTTGATCTTTGGATCCTTTGCTGCAATCCACATGGCTTCAAGGGTTCTGCGGGCAGATATCTCCTGTTCGTATGCCAAGATCGTAACCTTCACCACCATGTTGCTATCCTTATGATACTGCATCTTGTGGTCACCTAGAGGGGTTGAAATTCTGGACTTCTTGAGCCCGTCTAGATGTTCGGCATGGACGACGAGCTAACAGAGAAATCGGACACCAAGAAGAGCAGGCGAAGATACCATTCTGCGTTCCTTTCATCACTGATGAGGCGAGTGCTGCGATTCGGGCCTGTCTCCGAAAAGCGGATCTCCAGGCTATTGTAAGAGTGGTTGAGATTCCTCCTCCAAACCTGAAGAGACAGTTGGTCCGGAATCGCCTCTATGACCGACTCTGTCTAACCCCGTCCTGTGTCATTTGTCCTTTCGGAAAAGAAGGCGATTGCATGATGTCAGGAGTCGTTTACCTGATAACATGTCAACTATGTGGAGAAGAGTATGTAGGAGAAACAGGCAGACCCCTCTGCGTAAGGATCAAAGAACACCTAGACGGGCTCAAGAAGTCCAGAATTTCAACCCCTCTAGGTGACCACAAGGTGCAGTATCATAAAATAGCAACATGGTGAAGGTTACGATCTTGGCATACGAACAGGAATATCTGCCCGCAGAACCCTTGAAGCCCTGTGGATTGCAGCAAAGGATCCAAAGATCAACAGGAAGGACGAGTGCGTGGCGATTACTAGAGAGCTCGCACCCTTTGCGGACCTCTGTGGTTTTGATCTACGCAGTCGATACCCCCGCGGGGCGCCGAGGCGGGGTTCCAGGCTTCATTACAAAAATCGATGGACTGGTGAGATGCGCGGCGATCAGCAGGTACCATCATTTCGGCGGTCTCTAGGGGTATTGATCTACGTGATCAATCCTGGGGGCATCAAAATTTGTAATCTGACCCTTAAATTCAAATTCAAAATTCCTGGGGGGTTCCCTTTAGCCATATGACCCGACCCCAAAGGTGCGAAGCACATATAAAAGCCTCACTGCACGGTCTTCAGCAAAGGGTGCCTTCTAACGCTCGGCTTTTACAAAGGTTAGCGGGTTACGACATCGTTCATGGCTTATTCTCCCTTAGTTTTTCTTTCTTGTAATCTGAAATCTTGTAGTGGAGATTTCCGGAAAGATGCTTCGAGTTGCAGGCTCCGAAGAAGGCGAAACGTTAGCCGGATAAATCGTATCAATCTCGGAAGCTTGAACAGAAGCAATTACAACTGTACATACAATCATGCCGAGATTAATTGAGAGTCGTACATGGAAAGATGTGTGCGTGGAGGATCGCGCCATTCGCAGAACTTTGTGGTTTTGTTCACGTAGACACCACTGCAGGGGCGCCGAGGCAGGAACTCACGCTCGAAAATTTTCAAAGTTCCCTGAAATCAGTGACTAGGGTAATGCGCGGTCATCAGTGAACCGACCCTCTGTCGGCTTCATGTAACACTTTTCACCCTGGGGGTCCTCTCTTGCCCTTTGGCCTGACCTGGAGAGCTCAGGCACATATAAAAGCTCCGCCGAAAATCTTACAGCTAAGGGTGCCTCCTACAGCTCCGTCATCGTTTAAGGTCAGGTTTCCCGACACCACTAATGATTTTAGACCCTAGAGCTTTTTTCTTGTAAATCGAAAGGTATTTAAATGATTGCGTTTCACAAATATGTTCGTATACTCTTTGCAGGCTCCGAAGAAGGAGATTTAGCTGAAACCTCAGTCAATAAAATCTGTATCAATCTCGGAGGCTGAAAACGCAACAAATTTGATTATCACCATAGTAAGTTTGTGATCATGTTTTATGGCACCATATTTCGACCTCACGCCGTAAAATTTTGTTGCATTGAACAAACTGTTTATGTTTAGGTAGATAACCAACACAACTCGCTATCAGAGAGCAAGTACGAAACTTATTTTGTGCAACCAAGACTTCGGGCTGCAATCAAGACTGACCGGATGATCGTGGAGCATCAATGCAACTTTAGGAAAATTCTATTAGGTTGTCACCATAATTAGTGAATCACTTTGGGCATTTTTCAATTCAATTTTTTTCTTTTTTATATGAAGTGTTTGCTCATCTAAACATACACCTTGTTATCTACAAACTATTGCCTATACATGGAAATTTAGTCGCTGTCTTTCTCTAGAATTCCAGGAGCTATTGATCGAAGAAAGATCGGAAGTCGGGTTTGAGGTCATGTCACTTAGCGTAAAATTTCTTTTGAAGAAGAGTGCTATAACTCAGACTAGGTTGTCTTTTGCTGGTACGAGGATAGGGCTACACGGCGGAGCTGGAAGAACTGCTAGCCTGAAGGTCTCCAATTTTTTATGAATATTCTCCGCAAGGTGGGGTCGAACGACCTCAGGAAAAAGCAGACTTTGTCTTGCTTTACTTTCAGATTGAACGCGTCGCCATTATGCTGCCAACCTTTTCTTCTCCTAGTATTACTGGACGGCGGTTTCCAGCAAGGTCCTTTTCATGCCCCACCAACATCTCAGAGGTGTCGGAATAGAGGAGGTCGGGCAATAGCTGTGAGAACTCCCGAATTTTTGGTAGGATTGTGTTCTTGTGGATTGCTCGACACTTCACCCACTCACAACACTGGGGTATAGGCAGGGTGTCACTGAAAAGAGCTTAGTGGACTAGAAGAAATCATGGCGGATTTTACCGTGTTCGGAGCATACATGGTGGGGCTTTTTCAATGTGCATTTGGAATTTATTCTCAAAAATAATCAATTATAATATTATTTATAAGACATGAACAAAAAATGTAATGCTCTTCAAATATTCCTTGAGACTTCCCGGTCAGAGTCCGGCGATTGAGTCGCTAGAAACAGCGACGGAGCCGCTAGCCACAAGAGTGGGCAACGGGCGATGACTCATCACACGATCGATCGATCACACTACTAATTTATGAAATTTTGGAATGTGGCACTTCGCTCGGCGACATAATAACTAGTCTTTTACATAATTAAGCTTAAGGTAAATTAGCGATCAGGACCTCTAAGTCTTTTCATAGTTTTAAGACACAATGAGGAGTTTGAACTATATCAAAATACTTTTGTACGTATGAACTTCTAGAGTTTTTAACCACCATTCCCTTTGGGTTTTTGAAATCGACTTAGCCTGCAACGTTAAATTGTCCAAATGTTACTATGAAGCTCTCATCTGTAGTTACATTTTGTCTTTTTGCACGCTACGTCCAAATCCGCATTGTCGTCAAAGGGTTAATCTCCCCCCTGCCAACCGATATCGATCGTGTGATGAGTCATCGCCCGTTGCCCACTCTTGTGGCTGGCGGCTCCGTCGCTGGCGGCTCCGTCGCTGGCGGCTCCGTCGCTGGCGGCTCCGTCGCTGGCGGCTCCGTCGCTGGCGGCTCCGTCGCTGGCGGCTCCGTCGCTGGTGTCCAGCGACGCAATCGCCGAGTCTGACCGAGGTCTGGCCTTCACACAGTCCTTCAGACGTTCGACAAATGCTTCGCATGTGGCACGCAGGTACTAGTATCGATTTTCGTCCAAGATTGAAAGCGCGCCTCATGAGACTCCATGGTTGGATGTCTGTAGAAACGACTCGCTCTCAAGAAATGACGCCTACGATAGTTCCAACGGTTGTAGTAGGAGAATGAGGGCATTAGTTCCAATCATAGAGACGAATCTATACAATCATATGTGTCTGATGAAGTCGGGCAGGTGCTCGGCGCACCACTCCTGGACCATCTTTGCTTTGTGTGCTGGAGCAGAATCCTGCTGGAAGCACCAGTAGGCTTCTCCGAAATGGGAGTTGGCCCACGGCTTGAGAACTTCCTCCAGGATATTTTTGTAAACCTCTGCGTTGATTTTTACACCAGCTTCAACGAAAACAAGTGGGGTCTTCCCCGTAGAGGTGACTCCTCCCCAAACAAGAATGGACTGGGGGTGTTTCGCTCTTTCCTGGAGTCTTGCCTTGGTGGTAGCATCAGCAAGTGATCCTGCAATAATCCTCTCATTTTGGGAGTTGAAGGCTGGATTCAGAGTAAAATCTTTTCATCACTGAAACGGTGTCGGGCGCGTGCCACCGTGAATCGCTGCAGCAACTTCTTGCATCTCTCCAATCCCCTTTTTTTCATGTAACGTCAGGAGTTGGCATTTTTGCAAGCGAT
Organism: Ostertagia ostertagi; assembly: GCA_036418205.1. Taxonomy (NCBI): domain Eukaryota; kingdom Metazoa; phylum Nematoda; class Chromadorea; order Rhabditida; family Trichostrongylidae; genus Ostertagia; species Ostertagia ostertagi. Next base: position 4,614 of record MU893043.1, read on the forward strand.
AGGGGAACTTCCTTAGCTTACTTCTGACAATCCTTCTCATTGACTTCGCGCTTACTCCAACGTCTTTCGCCATCTGGCGCATCGATCTCCTGCGTTCCTTCGAATTCTTTCTCTGACGAGCCTCACATTTCTCCGACTCGTAGCTGTTGTGGGACGTCCTCTTCCTTCCCTGTCCCTTTCGGTCTTCAGTTCTTTATAGCGTCGTACTGTGTTCTGAAAGTTAGTTCGAGGTCTTCACAATTTCTTGTTTGCTTGCCGTCGTTGTGAAGTTTGATGATCGCGCTCCGTAGGTCAGAACGACGGACCATTTTGTATTCGAGTACGTAGGAATTACGCAACCTCCAGGCAACATATCACAAGCGAGTGAAACAGGAAAATCTCCAAGAAGTGTTAAAAAATTCAAAACGTATAGGTGCACCAGTAATTTTGCCCCATACTGTTTGGGCTCGTTGAGTTTCATTAACCCACTCGCGACCGGGCGGGATTTTCGAAGACTGCCCGTTCGGACCAGCGCCGTCAGAGACGATTGCGCAATGTCAGCCACCGGTGGCTGACATTGTCCCAGGGGAAATCCATCTTGTATTTTTTTAGTTTTTTCTATATGTCATCCGTAGTTCACGCTGAAACTTCTCCCATAGAGGTTATCAAGGGTCCTGATCACGATTATGGGATTCATTTTTGGCGCTGGCGCCAAATTGGCGCCATTTGGCGCCAGATGGCGCCCTGACTGAATTTCGTCAAATTCGATGTAAACTTGTATATAGGGGTTATTTGAGACCCTGATTACGAATATGAGATTCGTTTTTGGCGCTGGCGCCAAATTGGCGCCATTTGGCGCCAGATGGCGCCCTGACTGAATTTCGTCAAATTCGATGTAAACTTGTATATAGGGGTTATTTGAGACCCTGATTACGAATATGATTTATTTTTGGCGCTGGCGCCAAATTGGCGCCTTTTGGCGCCAGATGGCGCCCTGACTGAATTTCGTCAAATTCGATGTAAACTTGTATATAGGGGTTATTTGAGGACCCTGATTACGAATATGACATTCATTTTTTGATTGCCGAAGTTACGCCACTTGCTACGCCAATTTGCGCTACGGCGCCATTTGCCGCCTCTCTGCTACAATTTTTTCGCCATTATGGGGAATCTGAAGAATTAGTTTACTGATGCGCGTTTATGAAAATTATTATTTCATGGTGTTTTTTAGGCATAATTGGGAAGCGCAACTAATGCAAATTTTTATTATGAGGGATTGAATTGGGACTTTCCGACTTTTTTGGGTTCGCGCCGCGGTCGCTCAGCGAAAATAGACCTCGGTTTCGTAGTATACGCATGAGCTCCCATAACATACAGAAAACCGTTTCGAAAAAGCTTTCAACATCCTGAACGATGACCCCCCTTGTTAGTCCTGATTGGATCCAATAGTGAGAAGGTGCAGGCGAGCAGGAAAGGCGGTCGGTAATGCGTAACGATTTAAACGAATGTCATATTCGTAATCAGGGCCTCAAATAACCCCCATACGCAAGTTTACAGCGAATTTGGTGAATACACCCTTGGCGCCAACTGGCGCCAAATGGCGCCAATTTGGCGCCAGCGCTAAAAACGAATGTCATATTCGTAATCAGGGCCTCAAATAACCCCCATACGCAAGTTTACAGCGAATTTGGTGAAGACACCCTTGGCGCCAACTGGCGCCAAATGGCGCCAATTTGGCGCCAGCGCCAAAAATGGATATCATATTTGAGATCAGGACCCTCGAAAACCCCTATGGGAAAAGTTTCAGCGGAAAAAAATTTCAACTTTTTCGGTGAAATTTTTAAGTCAGGGTTATTTTTTCTTCAATAAAATTCTAGTGGATAGAGATTTCCTTTGCCCAGGGGTGGCCTAGATAGATGAGGGTATGAAGATTCTTCACAGCAAAGAAAATCTCCCAGAGACCTCCTTTTGTTTTCAAAAATTCCCTTTAAAGCCCGTCAGCCACCGGTGGCTGACATGGTCCGAAGTGGACATCTTCGCGTCAGCCACCGGTGGCTGACATTGTTCGCGAATGGGTTAAGGAAGCATTGCCTAATGTTTGCTGGTTGATCCTCTACGTTGTTTGGCGTTTGAAAGATCCTAATCAGAAGTGAAGAAGGGAGCTCAAAAATAGGTTCCAGAAAAATTGAAGTATCAGCCACGGAAGGCAGCATGTAAATGGGCTGAGTAATTGCTCAGGTAGGATAATGTGGGTACTACTTCGCAAAACATGTTTCACGCCTTCACCATTTTTCTTGGAATTTTTAATAACAATAAATGTAAAGTGATTCACTAATTATGGGACAACCTTATACTTATCATACCTTTTTCCCGCTAATCCCTTCCAAACCGCTATAGGGAGAGTTTCGCCGAAATATTCCGCAGATGTCCCTCTATGAGTAGGCAAGCCCTCCCTCACTGCACCCGCAGACTTCAGAAAATGATGTCATCCATCGCCGTCAGGCTCATGGAGAGTTACCGTAAGATTGCTTCAGTGAAGATGTTCCGTAATTTACGTAATTTGACCAGATTCACTTGTGGATAACTTTCTGGAAGCACTAGCTCTAGCATGCAAATTCTCCCCCATTCCAGAATTCGGATAGAACTTCAGAAAATGTTACTGATTACTTCCATTTTGAATTCGAAAGTAGACTGTCCCTTATCATATCACCCCCTCTTCTGTGTATGGGTCACGTGACCATTCTTGCCTTACAAATGTGTTGAGGAAACTGTCTAATGGTAATGCGTACATATACCTTAGCCTAGTGGGAGGGGAGTAGGGGGTGGGGAGAGGTGGCTAATGAGCACGCCACGTAATCTTAAGTGACGACGAAGGAAAATAAATAATGGATTCAGTGACCAGAGTTCATGGTACAGTGATCGCCAGACCATGGCAGATAACACTAACATCTAATGCTGCATCAAGGGAAGACGATGAGGAGCTGGAATTAAAACAATCCCTCAACTTTTTGACTTGTTTTTGTTTGTTAACTGCTGTTTTTGGCCGCAGTTCGCCTTGCGAATGTTTCACAAGAATGCTGGGTTGTGAACAAAACTTTCGCCCCAGGCGGGACTCGAACCCGCACCTCTCGCTTTCCGGCAAGTGCGCTACCAGTTACGCTACCGGGGCACCATTTCACAGCGTAACTGGTAGCGCACTTGCCCGGAAAGCGAGAGGTGCGGGTTCTAGTCCCGCCTGGGGCGAAAGTTTTGTTCACAACCCAGCATTCTTGTGAAACAATCCCTCAACTGTTTGCAATATTACTATTTATTTCGGAGGTCAATACTAAATTGGGAATGGTTCTGAGAGCTTCGCCCCGTCACCATTACTTATCACTAAAATAGCTTTTTAGAACAATTTTTCGAGGTGAAAGTATCCTTTCACTTGCTAGAGCCTGCATGTTCTTAGTTTTAGTTTGTTCCCGAGCTGCATTCCCGGCGGTAAGATAAAAATTTGTTATACAAGTAAAAAAAACACAGAAAAAGAGAACTATCCCACAGAAATAGCCACCTTTGGCTTTTTGTGAGCTTCCATTTCAATAGAAAAAGCGAACAGATTAAGCATAAGACAGTGAGCAGTGCAAAGAACAAGGGCCGATAAAACCAATGTCAACTGATGAACAGTCAATTTCCGAAATGAAAAACGGTTTATGAGTTTCTCAAGAGGAGTTGTATAGGGCTGGGATTGTATAGGGCGATTGTATGGGGCGATTGGGCTATTCGAAAATTCAGGATGGATTGATAGACGCGATAGGGCAACCAATACGTCTATCAGACTCTTATCAGCAGCCATGTTATTGGTATTCTTCGTAAACACCTGATCACTTGGAAGGGTTCATTTCACGTCATAATGACTTGTCCCTCGGACTCTGGAAAGGTGGGTATGCCTCTCAATGACAAGTTACTTTAGGCTGCAAGGATAGACCTCTCTCCATCATGACACTCATCCACCAGAGAATTTCTAGGGGCGTCTAGATTTTAGGTTGGCTAGGTGCCTTGAAATTAGTAGCGAGAAAAGTGCCTTCCGCCCGTTTCTTTCACGGTTTAAGTGTATGCAGGAGTAGCGGATCCAGCCTTTAGGGAGTTCTTGGCCGTATGCTGAATGTTGGCTAGGGTTGGGGTCGATGGACACTTCACTCGGGCGGTACGGTAGGGAGTAAGACGCAGTGGTGAACTCTCTTCCCAGGTTGTCTCTATTCAGGCTTTTTAGTCTAAGAGTGCGCATAGAAACTGGGCGGTTAAGAACGAGTTGGAGTAGTCCGTCCACCGTCGGGTAACCCATCCCCTCAACAACATTCAGCATATGGCCCCAGCAGAAACGCTGAAAGGGCTGGTTTGCTGACATCGTTAGCTAGCGGAAAGTTATGATGAGGTCGACCGTTGAGAACAGTTAAAATTGGCTATTCTCCCCTTTCAAGTGAATCGATATATTCAGAAAATAACAGAGGAGTTTATTGCGAAGACGTTCTGCAGACTGGAAAAGGGGCCAATTAGCGTAAGTAGCACTAATTAAATTAATTGTAGCAGTAAGTGATGAGAGTAATTACGAACTTATTTAGGAATTAGTGAAACGTTAACATGAACACACAGAGTCTTATTTGCGTTAACATGAACACACAGAGTCACTTTACTTTGCTTTTGGCAGCACGAAAAAAGGGAAAAATTGAGAAACTTTGTTTTTCCTCATTTTTTTTTCATTTTGTGGACACTGGTGTACTAAAGAGGGAACGTTGCGGCGCAACACGTCAGTCAACCATCACCATGCAGAAATGGTAGCGAGATTAGAGAGCACCGCGCAGTATTGATTGGGGCACTTGTGATTTCTGTGGTCCGTACGTGATTCAAGCGAATCGCGCGACGGATCGCGGACTCTGACACTAGCCCAACATTTTCAATGTTGCGCATGGGGTGGAAGCTCTGAGTATTTGAGTTCTTGCTTGTGCGTACAAGAAACTATGAAGGTCCCGGAAGTTTTGGGGGCCGTGCGCCACGATACGTCCTAGTACACAAGTGCCAGTGACATTACGATAGAATGGGTGGGACCGATGTTCGAGGACGGCCCTTGTTGGCTACAGCATTGATCTCTGAATGCTGGAATAACGGCTAACTGTAGGTGCTAGATTAATCTTTGCAATAGTGGCAGCGTCAAAGGCGCTGCGCATATTCTGTCTGAGGCGCTTTTGTCGCTAGACATTCAAGTGACTGAACAGGCTACTGCACTTGCAACTAAGCCTCAGGAAGCTGAAGAAATTCTGAGGAGAAGGATTTGAGCAATTTTTGTTCTCCCTAGCGTTCCACCCCCTCTCCTGGGCTTACTCCCAGTGTCACTTTTCTGGAGCAGCCGATCGGAGGGCGGACAAGGCAAGGAAATGTCCAGAGATGGAGGTAAAGCTCTATGCGCTTTTACAGGCTCGCACTCTGTGCACTCTCAACCGTGAAAGCGCCACATCCCGGTTTCGTAGGCATCTGCTTCCCCTGTACAATAGGAAGACTCCCTTTTTCAACATCAAGTAAACCGTGCCACCTGCCCTTTTTTTTCAACCCATTTTCAATGGGTTAAAATCTCTAGATTATTTGTGGAGTGAAAAAGCATTGGCTGAGACGCGTTCAACGTAGGAATTGTCCATGTGCTGTCTTTCGCCCCTTTTGGCTTTTCAGCGTGCTACATGATGAAGAAATACTGGAAGCCTCATTGCCAACCTTGTATCAATTTTAGGAAAGTGATCTTCGAGAAATTCACCAAGACCTAGTGAACTGTTGTAATTGTACTGAAAGAGAGATCGAGGTGCAAGAGAGATTAAGAACAGAACAACTGAATGAGATATGTCAGGTAAGACTCCGTCGCACTATGAAGACGTGGTCCATAATAGCGAAGGATAGGGGAGAGATAAGGAGAATTGGTGATTCCAAATTTTTTCCAGTGCAATGCCTGACCTTGGCTTAACTATGAGGATAGGACTTTTTCAAAATTCGTTATCGATGTATTTTGCATAACAATTTTGGTTTCTTGCAACACTTAATCATCTACAGAAATTTGGTTAGAGTACGATGGACTTGACGTGGGACGGTAGTAAAGTACCCTAAACTAGCAATCAAATGTGGTGATTTTTCCCATTGACGAGGAACAAGCAGCGGAAACACGGACATGACCCTTCTTGAAACCACCAGCCTCGCCACACTGCCTGCAAAACTTGCGCCACTCTCGGACTTGAACCCTGGATGGTAGGATTCATAGCCGGGTTTTTGCCACTGCACCAGGGATCACTCGATCACACCACTGGAAGAGATGATGACAGGTAAGCAACGGATGTTGTTTGCAAATCTTAGACTGCAAGCGGTGTTGATCCAGCAACCTTGCCAGCGGCAGCGTGGAACGTTCCCATTGAGCCATTGGAAGTTTGCCATAGTGGAAATGGTGAGCATCCATCACTCTGCCTGTGAAGCACCTCGGAGCTGCAGCTCACCTGGGAACCTTTCTTCAGAGTTTCATAAATAGGTCTCCTAGGTGCCATAGAAGCGATTTCCACCATCATCGGAAAAACTTGCACCTCCACGTTACGTGCTCATTAAAGCTGCCCGTTAACGTGCAAGTTTGGCTAGTTTACTACCGTCCCTGGTATTAAGACCACGGGCCATGCATGCGGTAGCGGTGCCTCTCGTCACCACACTGTCTCTGCCCAAATGAAGATTTTTTTGAAATATGCAGTGGCAATTCAATTTCCATTTACCAATACACATTTTAATATTAAGAGGGCGCAAAACTTAGGAAATACCTTTTTGGGAGCTGTTGCCCATTGACCAGTGACCTGCGGCACGAGTTACGTCATCAACCCATCCAAGGGTAGTCGCTTTGACTTGTGACTGTTTGTTGTAAGATCAAGACCCATATACTTTCTATTTGTGCACAACTCTACTCTCAACCGGGCGCTCCTGTCTCAGTAAATTTCGAAACTATGGAAGTGCTCTTGACTACGAAAGTGGTACACATGTGTACCAACAATAGCTTAAGGGGTATCCGACACGAGGCCCGTCTCGCGGCGAGAGGGCAGAGACGTGGACGCGTCGTAGCACGTGCTGTGTGATGTGGACGTAATATAATGCATTTCATTTAATTGACGCGGCAATCGCAACAGTACGCATTGCATCTCGTTCGCATCTCAGCCTTCTCGCCGAGTGACGGGCTTCCTGTCGGTCCCGTAGTCAAAGCTTGTTGGCATAAAGCGGACCGTGTTAGACGTGGATGCTTCAAGTCCTTGTTCCACCAGCACCGTAATCCTACGACTTTTGCTTAGTCCTTTCTCCTGGCAGTTTCATGAGTTTTTATAGTTTTTTATTAATGTCATCACAGCACTGTGGATTCGTCAACATCTCCTGTCACCTCTGAAGCAATGCCAGCAGTCATGCCTGGGTGATGCATTCGCCTCTGTCCATGAGATCGCATCACCATTTTCAGCTTTCCGCTCGAATCAGTGAACTCACCGATCACGTAGAGAAAGCGCGGCTGAGAGAGGTCCGAGCTCGCTGAGAGGGTGGCAAGATGGGTGGAATATCTAAGAGAAGAAAAGCAAAAGGTGTGTGGGGAACTTCTACAAAAATGCTTCTGATTACCAGCGATCAATTATTATCAAATGCAGATGCTGGCACGAGGATCTCGCCTATACGCCACCGGAACGCTTTCAGGCAATTATTTCTGATGATATCGAGTATAACATCAACATGCTCATGCAGATGCGAACACGAGTTGACAATAAACTTGTGGAAATCAAGCAAAGGAAAAGGGAACACAAAGTTGGTACATACTACAGACTCCTCATATTTAACCTTAAAGAGTGTCCTGCATTTTAAGAAAGTGATGTGAAGAGTTGAACATTTTTTGAAATGCCTAATTATTTTGGCAGTCGTTTATATATCAAGAATATATGTGATGGTATTTATGGTAGGGTTTGTTGGTCATTGGCACCGCCACGTGGCCTATAGTTCGGGACTCCTTAGTAAGGACGGATCTTCCTATGGGAAGGCAGCCTATTGGAAATTAAGTTAGAAATGGTCAGTGATGCATGAAAGAAAAAAAACCGAGAAAATGGTCTAAAACCCGAAAATGGGACCCTTCATTGCCCGTTGATTTGCGCACTCATGACTCTCATCGGATGCTGCCCTCTTCAACGCTAATGCTCTCTCTGCTAAACGGTTAGAGGCTCAGATACGAGACAATATGAGGAAGAGAGGGAGAGCCGCACCGCGCTGATAATGCGCCAGGTGAGCCGCAGGGGAGGCCACACCAGTCCGGCAAGGGATATGGTTCGATGCGAACTGCGTTAGGTCTGCAGCCAAAGAAGATCGGTCGGTCTCTTACTATGTAAGCTTCACACTCTTCGACATTCGTCCTTATCGTGGAATCCTCCTCTGAGTAATTCGGAAACTATCCCCAACTAATCAGGCCGAATCAAATGGGCAGGTCAATGTTGCTCACATCATCATCATCATCACAAAAGCTAACCTTGAAGAGAGCAGTACCGCTCAGGATTACATCAGTGGGCAAGGAGAGGGTGCCGATTCTCGTGTTCTGAGCCATTTGTAGTGGTTTTATCCTCGTCTCGCATTGCTAACCACCACTATCTTGAATTCCTGATAGGCTGCCTTTTCTTCGTAACTTCACTTCAACGCCAACTGATGTCATTCCTTCACCAACACTGGGGGTCACTCACCTCTGCATAACCTTCTGCTACAGTTCAGGCCTGGAAAATCTTGATGTAGTACTTTTTAATGTTGCTATCGATTCCTTCGATTTTTTACCGTCTTCTTTCTTCCTTAACCATCTCATGAAGGTGTACTTCCCCTTTTATCGTGAGTTTCGTGAAAACTGTATAGATTCTCTATTAGCTCTTGCCCTTCTCTGCTTTGCTCCGACATCTCGATGTTAGAGACTAATTGAGCCTGCTAGAGATTTCAGTGGGCTTATTTCAGCACCATTTAAAACAAATGAAGAACGAAATGCTTCTGATGCATCAAGAGCTGGGCGAATGGGACAGAAAATATGACGAGCTGTGTGAAATGATAAAGCGAATGGAAGTCACCCGCCGGCAGTTACAAGAAAGAATCAAAGAGCAACAGCAGAGAGAAACAGCAGCTAAGGCAAGTTTTTGCTATCTTCCCCCCGTTTTTGGTTTTAAAGCATTTTTGGAGGCTTTCTATTAGGCAATCCATCCATATTTGGCAAAAATGTTGGGGTTATCACTATTAGGAATCACTGTGGGCTGCTTACAGGACCGCTCGTGGGCAATCCTGGGCTCTTTGCTATTTGGTTTTGGGTAGGATCATGGACGGTACCCTACTCAAATGCTGGCAATCGCCCAGCCCCTCACTGAAGGCTAAGATGACTCAGTTTCTCAAGGGTTACCCGGCTCATCAAAATACCATGTATGGCCTTCGTGGTGTGAAATCCCTCGATTTTCTGTGAACTAGGTTATTCCTCCTACTATATATAATTCGCTAAGTATGTCTGTGTGTGTGTAGGTGTGTGTGTGTGTGTGTTGTCACGAAATTCGTAGCTCGGGTCACAGCAACGATAGCGCCATGGTTCTTACATATGTTATAGGGGGTGGGATGGGGACACAAGTGGTACGTGATAGGAACTGATAACGACTGATAATAGCTGATAAGAGGGGCTAGAAAGCGAGCATCGCCAATTTCGTTTTTGTTTCATTAAGAAAGAAAACCATTATAAACAAAATAATAGATACGGTTCGTTTCGCTCCTTCCTCAGACGAACCTTATTATTTCGTCAATCCCCGGAGCTCATCAGTGAGTTGGGATTGGCGAAATAAAGACACAGGGGAAAGACGAATAAACCTTGATGTAACGTACTTTCATGCAGAGGAGCATGCAATGAAATGAATTGTATATTGACTAAATGAATGAAAAATAAGTTGATTAAAAATGTAAAACTATAAAGTGTAAAAGGTGGGTGTTTGTAATTGTTCCACTAACAATTAGATAGCACTTTAGTGACGAAGTATTCCTTCCACTAACTTACTAATATTTTTATAATTATTAGCAATTGAAAATTTGTAACATATAAACTTATTTTTATAAATGCACTTAACTATATTAGTTATAATAAAGTTCTCATGGTAACCATTTCCTAGTAACACTCTTATGAATTCTGTTAGTTTTTCAGTAAATGTGTCAAAAACGGAACAAGTGTTAGCTATTCTAAGTGTTTCAGTGTATATGACGGAACCTTTATTGTTTATGGAGATATTTGTGTCATTGTGTGGGAATCTGATGACCTTGAACTGAAAATCATCTGTTTTGTTATACAATCTAGTTACAACTCTGTCATTTATTATACTAATTGTTAGATCCAGATAATTACTAGATGTTTCACTTAAATGTGTTTTCTTTCAATTCAAGTGTATTCATGTACACTTCTGCTAGATGTTTGTCAATATTATCCTCGGTTTGGTTATGTATTACTAGCAAATCATCCATATATCTGGGGGGGGGGGGGGGGGGGGGGGGGGGGGGGGGGGGGGGGGGGGGGGGGAATGGAAGAAATAACTTATTTTTATTAAACTTACCTCTTACTGGCATACGATGTCGTTCATATTGGTACTAGAGCGTCTATACTTACAAGTGTTATGTAGGGTGGTCCCGGGACAATGGTGGTACATGAAAGGAAGCTGATAAGGGGCGTCAGAACGCAAAAGTCGTCGATTCCGTTACCAGCTCGCGTTGACACCAGAGCAACCATACTCACAGGTGTTATGTGGGGTGGGACGGGGACATTGTTGGTGGGTGATTGAAAGTGGTTACAACTGATAAGGGCTGATAAGGGGCGTCAGAACGCAAAAGTCGTCGATTCCGTTACCCAGCTCGCGTTGACACCAGAGCAACCATACTCACAGGTGTTATGTGGGGTGGGACGGGGACATTGTTGGTGGGTGATGAAAGTGGTTACAACTGATAAGGCTGATAAGGCGCGTCAGAACGCAAAAGTCGTCGATTCCGTTACGTAGCTTGCGCTGACACTAGAGCGTCCCTACTTACAAATTCTATTTGTAGTGGTACGTGCACACTGTATCATTGTATGACCAGCCTTACTTAATAGCAGTCTATTGCATGAAACTCAATCAAGTCTTCAGCAAATGATAACTTTCATTTCCTATCAAGAAAGCCCAAACTCATTAACCGCTAATCCTTTCGGGGTTCTAAATAATGGTGAATGTAAATAAATGATAAGCCTTAGCTCCTCACTTATGTAAATAGGCATATTTCATTTTAATTTTGAGACTGACAGCAATCCTATTCACCGCTAAATTATCTGAATTCAAGAAGAATGCTGGATGTTTACAGTTGTGAGATAAATACCAGTTCAGCTCCAGACGTTATCACGCGTATTCTCGATGGACTTCAGCGAAACTGGGAAAGGTCTAACACATTCAATAGTGAGGTGGCTAATGGAGGGCCCTCATGCTGATATTCCATGGGTCTTTCAGTTTCACTAAAGCCTGCCGTGTGATGCGCGCGATAGCGGGCGGAGCAAAACTGGTTTATCATAACAGGGAGCG
>MU893044.1:0-15328 GCA_036418205.1 Ostertagia ostertagi
ATCCACTGGCACTTCATCATGTCATGTTCATTCCAACTCTTCAATCTCAATGCGCTGATGATCAGATGCATTGGCTACAGCAGGCACTATCCAGGCAGATTATCGGTACCTACGCACAGACGGAGTTGGGCCACGGTAAGGACTGCATTCTGTTTCCAAAGTTAGGGGTAATTTCGAGATGGCAAAGCTTACTCTGAGTGTTTCCACCTATGATCTAATGAAGTGTGTTTAGTAAGAATTCGTGTATTATGGAGATTTATTGCCATCGAATACTTTTCAAGCTCAATGATTGCATGCTGACACTGAATTTTCAGGTTCAAATCTGAGAAAGCTGGAGACAACAGCTACCTATGACGCGCAGACACAAGAATTCGTGCTTCACAGCCCACGAGGACAGCAATGAAATGGTATGTTTTGTGCTGCCAGCGTCGCCGAGCAAGGCTCTTTCACGTTCCAGCAGCTCCCTTATCGCCGCTTACTAGACTCTACCCGTCAAGGTTCTTCTTTCTCCCAGAAAATTTGCACGGTTAGCTGGATCCTTTGAGGTGGCAGCTCCATGTTGTGAGGTTGGGGCATTTCGCAAAAGATTAAATTATCCTTCATAGGAATTGTTCGAGAAAGAAAGGTTATTACACTAATTGTGAGCCCGGGATACTTCATGCAAAACCGACGTGATGTAACATAAAAACGCTCAAGAGGGCTCGGCAGGGTCGGATCTACCGCTGCGACTTTTTCGGAAATTTTTTTACGACTCCCTTCAAATCAAAAATTCCACGACCCCCCCCCCTTCACCACCCTCGCCATCATGGTGGCTGTTTCTATAGTATTCAATTCCGACACACCCAACTCCACCCACTTTTTCCTCCGAAAACAGCCGTCGAGCGGGGGGGGGGGGTGAGGGGGGGGGAATTCATGAGACCAGAGCGAGTACAACCTCCCACCTACAAACTCAGCAAAATACAACCCCCTCGTTGGTACTTGTCGCAACATAGGGTTGACCTGCTTTGGCCTGAACTTTATAGGTTAACTACCGGTTCAGAAGAAGATCACGAGTGCTTGAACGAGGACATGGACTGGCGTTACTGACAGCTGAGAAACTCCTTCATAAGAGCTTCAAACTTCGAGCTGCTGGAAATAATGTGGTAGAAAGTCCTCTCGGAAAATGTTGAAATGTGGGCTCGATCCTCCGTTTTAATCAAATCGATCTTGTTGCCCATGAGGCTATTTATCACTTTCACTTTGGCTCATGAATGAAAATAAATAATTGATTCGAATTTTTTAAAGGTGGCCCGGAAACCTTGGCAAAAGTGCGAATCATGCTGTAGTGGTTGCCTGCCTGATCATCGACGGTAAAAACTTCGGTCCTCACAATTTCATCGTGCCGCTGAGGGATCCTGAAACACACATGCCTCTTAAAGGTATCACCGCACTCGGCCTTTTTTTATATAAGCTCGAATAGATATTACATCTTATATCTAGGAATCACTATCGGAGACATTGGCCCAAAAATGGCTACTGGCCCAATCGACAATGGCTTTCTCAGCTTTGATCATTATCGTATTCCAAGAAAGAATATGCTTATGAAGCACGCCAGAGTAAGTCGGTCTCCAATACCTAACTCATTTTAGTGCTTCAAATAAATATTGATTGATTTAGGTAACGCCTGATGGCAAGTATGCTCGTCCACCACATGCTAAGATTGGCTATTCAGCGATGGTGCATGTTCGTGCTTACATGATCTCCGACCAGGGAAGGTTCCTTGCTCAGGCCCTCACCACCGCCATACGATACTCAGCAGTTCGACGTCAGGGAGAGATTAAACCCGGGTAAGTAATATTACGGGCATCGAATGTTGGACGCTGGACAGGGATCATTTTTTGGTGTTAGTTGAAGCTACCCACCCCTCTTCCCTCCTTTATCCTTCCAATGGCTCCTTATTTGTATCCGCTTCAAGATGTGCTATGAAGTACAGTAACAGCAGAGAGAGACAAACAGAGGGAAATTGAGGCAAGGAACTGAAATCGCAATTATATGGGAAGGTTAAGGTGTGTCAACTCACTTCACCCAGACAAGTCTGTTTAGTAATCAACATAGGGACGTTACAGGAATCCCCAAGCCTCAACTCCTCAATGGCGTACACGCTATGTTGAAAAAAGGGCCCTTACTGAATAGGGATAGAGCCCGGTGATGTTCTTATGGAACAAGATGAAAATCAACGAAGGAGTGAATTTTTTTTATCAAAATAAAAGATCCATGTTCAGAGGAGGAGAAGTGAAGATCCTCGAGTACCAAACACAGCAGCATCGCCTCCTGCCACAACTTGCTCGAGCTTTTGCCTTTGTTTTCACTGGACAAGCTGTTAGGGACATATATTTGAGGGTGCGGAAGGATGTCTTGAAAGGAAAAGTAAGTATTTTAGTTAATGCAGAAAAATTACAATTTATCCATTTGTTTATTTATTTATTCGCCTATTTATTTTTTATTTATTTTGTTAGTTATTAATTTATTTATCCACTCGTAGGTGCGGTGCAACAGCTCAGAAAGCAATCGGTTTGACGTTCAGATTATACTGTTTTACAGTTAGGAAGTTTTTAATAAAAAAGGATAAAGCATTTGCCGTTGATCAATCCCTTTTTGGGATGCGGCACGCATTCTACTTCCATTTGTACATTCGTAGTGGCGTTTGAATGCGATGTGGCCTATACAATGACTTGCGGGGGCCAGCCGATGTACAAGTCAGTGTTTTTTTATCCTCCCAGACAAGTCTGGTACCAATTAACCGACCCCGGAGGGATGGAAGGCTTGGTTGGCCCGGGCGACTCACGACCCAGGATTTGATCCCCGGACCGCTCGCGTGGTAAGCGTGCCACTTGCCACTACACCACTTCCGCCCTTTTCAAATTACCCCCGTATTAACTTCGTATAATTGCTAATAGGCAAGTAATAGGCGCACAGGCGTATTCGTGGCTATTTTGCCAAGTCCGCAACTGACAATTGTATCAACTTGAAATTAATTTTTTAAAATACAAGTATTGTTTTGAATGAATGCCTCCGAGAATGCTTCGATGTTCTTTTAGCTGCACCAGTTCTTCTTTACTCGGTGTTCTATTACTGTCATATGCCAGCGAACGCAAATCCCCGGCTGGGTTTGACTTGAAACGAAATTGCGTATGACACCAAGATAGTTATGAAAGCGTGACCGCAAGGTAGAGGTACTCTCGCTGTTAAACGCTACTAGAGGTTTTATTTTGGGCTCTGACGGCCTTGCAGTGCTCCGACCGTATTCCGCAAGGGGTGCGCTGGTCCAGTGCCTCATTCTAGTACGCTCTCTCGCTCTTGTTCTCTTCTCAGCGTCTGTCGTCTCTTCGTCATAACATTGTCCACCTCACCAAAAAATTGGCCTTAATTAAAGTTTTTACGATTGTTCTTTCTTTTTTAAAGGAATCTTGCGCGGAAAAATCATGATTCTATTTCAGCCATAAATCACTGGCTTGAGACTCATTATCCACGATAATAGTGAAAAGAACTGAAGTATTGCTTTCGTTTTGATTAGAAATTCGAAAACTCGAAAAGGCTGCTACGCGTTCGAATTGCCCACGGACGTCTTTCACGAATGCTGGCGACGGGGATGCTCAAACTTGGTTCTTGGAGTGCATTCACTAGAAGCTCTTTCTGGCCTTCTGCTTCGTTGCATTCACATCTTACACTTCTACTCCATCCTATTCCATCGATCGATTTGTCTCCACTCTCCGAAATCGCGCGCTTTAACCCGATTCTCTCATTGCGTCGCCTGGTACGTAGCCGGCCAAACGCCGTCTTCTTTCCATGCCTCGCCTGGCTCTGCCTCCTGGTCCTTCGATGGTCCATAACGTGTAGTTTTTGTACGTTTGTTTCTCTTCAGAAACCGAATCTTCATGCGTGAAACTTTGTGTGCTATTTCCAGTGATCACAACTGACATATTCATGTTAGGAAAGAGTGCAAGAATTTTCCGCGCAAGATTCCTTTAATAAGTCACTTCGAACCCATTCGTATATTGTTTGAGAGAGCTAAGCCCGCTTCTCCAAGAATGAGATCAGCAACCCGTAGAGTATTTTACAGGTTTCCAGCTATTTTACTTGCAAGCTCAACGAAATCAATAATTGTTGATATTGCAGTTCACCTAATTCAAAGGATGATAAGGATTTTTTGACGAAAGCTTATAGCAAGCCTAGTAGTGGATTCTCTCTTTCACTGCGATTGTGCCGAAAAATCCAAGATTCTCAGCTCACCAGGTTCACGACAGCGTAGTAGCTAAAGATTCAGCGTAGTATATCCGAGATCGAAACTTGTCTCCAAATTATCCGAATCTTTCAACCCTATGTGACTCGTGAACTGGTGTGGGACCTATAATAAGGTTGAAGCTCTGAAATATTCTGACGCCCCATAATTATGAAAGAACTCCGTGGTAGTTCTACTGCAATTCAATCAAGACTGAAGAATTCACAGCAATTGGCGTCGATTTTATCCCCTTTTTGAATTAGCCGCCATGCATTCGTTTTCAGAAAAGTATGAGAGTTATTGAAAAGCGTTCTGCTACCATGGTGGCTTATGAGGAGCCGACAGCCTTGGGAAGTTCGCGTGTCTCTCTATCCCAAGGCCTTGTCAAAGGACACCAAAGATCGATTGTTCGTCTTAGCAATTAAGCATGCGGTCAACCTTCTGACTTGAATTCTTCGCCACAGGCCTGGTATACGATTCAACTTACCACTAAAGCATCTCTGCTCCTGGTCTTTGAGGATCGATAATCCATAAATAATAATACAAAGACCTAATACAACCACGTAATTCAGATATTTTTATCTTTCCGCATTTGTCTCAAAAAATTTTCCAACTCCCTTTTTTTTAATAGACTGAATTTCTGGAATAAAAATCTTAACTTTGTTAAGGTGGATGAAATGGCCGAACTGCACTACATAACGTCAGGTCTCAAGGCGGTGGTTACCCATTTAGTCGGTCAAGGTATTGAACAGGCTCGCATGAGCTGTGGTGGCCATGGATATTCGAAAGCTAGCAATATACCGGATCTCTACGGTGAGCGATAACATTAAGTTGAGCATTATTTTGAGAAGCAAATGGTCTTTCCTAGGTGTGGCCATTGGTGGTTGCACGTACGAGGGTGAGAATATGGTGATGCTCCAGCAACTCGCCAGGTTTGTCTATTTATTTATTTATTTATTTATTTTTTTATTTATTTATTTCTTAAAAATCAATTTTCTTTCCTTTCTTAATCAAATATCAGGAACACTCTTTGTCTGTTTTGAGGAAGCTGATTAATCTTTGATAGCAAAATCATCTAAGTATCAAACTAGTCTTAGGCGAGCAGATTCAAACATTCTGGTGCCACTGGAATGGCCCATCACTGTCGAAATCCTATTTAAGACGGTTTCCTTAATTTATTTAAGACAGTTTCCTTACAGGTACCTCATGCGAGCAGCCGAAGCAGCTCAGAAAGGACGATCTCTTGGAAGACTCGTTGACTACCTTGTGGAACCTAGCGATAGACAATTCAACAATCGATCGTCAATCATGCTACGGTATCTGCTATCAACGTTACTTGTTTGTCATCACCAGTATGTTTGCTCTTCGTGCAGAATACTGAGAATATCTTAGCGCGATCACCCGGCGGCTGGATCTCAGTTCACCTTCGTTGGTCACCCAGAGCACTGCGAGGTTCAGTTCTTTCTCATTTACGGGGCAGTAGGCAACATGTAGTTCTGTTGCTCATGTAGCGGTTTCGTATTGGAGTCACACAATTTCTAGAAGCTCGGATTCACCCTGACCAATTGAGCTACGAATCAATTGAGGACTTTCCCTTTTCTCCTCTTAGTCTAAGAGGATGAGTATGCTAACCTAATCACTGCCACTACTCTTGCATGGGCACTACACTTCTTGAATGCTTAAAAAACTGAGTCGGCTAACTCTTCAAGACATATATGGATTGAGAGCACCTTCTGCTAGGGTAAGACATTTATTCCTCTAAGGCGTGCCCTGGGATCCAACTGGTGTGCTTCATGCATACGAATATAAAAGATTGATGCGGAAAAGGTGGGTAGTAAAAAAAGGAAAAGAATCCGTCGAAAACGCTCAGGTTGAAGGGCTTGCTCACCTTCGTAATCGGCTGTGCTAAGGGAATGAGAGACGGAGAGGAGAGTATGAGGCGAGAGAGCGCAACAGATGAGAGGGCGCCAGACAACAGCCTGCTGCGAACGGGGAACATTGCAGCTGCTGCAGCTAACTTTGCAAACCCCAGCACCCTTGTCGAGTAATTTATGTCATGGGAGTGGCACATCTGTGTGTCCTCTTGAAGTCTATCCTAAGGACCTCAGGAAAGCGTTCACATGACTCCTGCCTGAGCTGTGCCTTTAAGCGTAACTCTGCCAGACAACGACTACTTTTCCTTCAGCCCAACCGCCACCGACTGTGCCGAGGCACGCTACGAGTTATGTTCCCCATCCCAGTCACATTTTGAGAAAAAATTCCCCACTCCTAATACCTTGGAAGTGAATATTCGTTGCTCACAACGAAAACAGCGGGGTAATTGGATCGAAAAAGAAGAGCTTAGAACACGTTCACGACTGATAAGAGCTTCCTCAAAAGCCTGATCAGCGATGCTGGAGGGAGGGGGAGGCAGTGCGGTTTTGATGGAGACCACTGAACGTTATTGGTGAACTAAAGCTGTACGCCTCTCAATGCCCTTCCAACAGTGACATTCAATGGAGTCATCAAAAGAGCACTACCTTCCAGCCACCGTGATCTCTCGCTTTACAAACTGAAGTGTGCAAGTTGTGTACGGGTTAATTTCAGCGGAGTTTGCTCGGACGCTTAGATAAATGACGAGGCAGTCGGGGACCATTAAGAGGCACGAGAGGGGAACTGTGATCAGGCACCACGGTGAGTCCGTCACGTGAAATTCGTGGAGGGGACACTGCGGCAGGAGGGACTGTTCATTGATAAGCGTTCCTGCCGCCACGTATAAGCCGCAAGCGGAGCGCTGTTCTACACTAAAGTTGTTCGGGGAGTGTGGCTTGAATTGAAGCACAGTGTTAAACGACTCTACCGCTGGTCGAAACAACCTGGCGCCAGTACAAACCCCATTGATTGAAAGTTTTCAGATTACAGTGCCCACTTGAAGGCATTTGACAAAGCAGCTAAACTTCAAGTGATGAAGGCATACGAAAGGATGCGAGCACTCACAGCTCGTGGTCTATCGCAAGAAGACGCGTGGAACGCCAACGCTGTTGAACTGAATCGGGTGAATTTGTGGCACCTTTCAAAAAATCAGCAGTTCAATTCAATTCTTTACCATCATTACAGGCCGCTCGAGTTCATACTCGTCAGTACATTGCCCACAAATTCCATGAACACGTGAATTCGGTCACTGACGGACCGTGTCGTGAAGTACTTCGTGACCTTCTCCACCTCCACTTCAACTATGAACTCTTAGATATGGCGTACTACCTCCTCGAGGTAACAGTCAAATTCTCCGTTTACTTTTCTCTTAAAGCGACTAGCGGTTTAGGATGGCTACTTGTCGGGCCAACAAATGGATTATATGAAAGAGGATATGTATCGACTTCTGGCAAAACTTCGGCCAAATGCCGTCTCATTGGTGGACTCGTGGGATGTGTCCGATCACGAGTTAAGATCGGTGAGTGCGAGTTTCTTAGAAAATTCCTTAAAGCAACACTTTCCGTCAAATGGAACAGAGTTGAAGATTTAATCAAAGAACATAAGTCCCGAAGTTGCTAACTTAGTTAGAGGGGGAAGGACCAAGCGGTGGCGCAGCGCTCTGTTCGTATGCAGTTCTAAGGCTTGATCTGTTATGCTATGGTATTTATGGAAACTGCCACGGTACGGTGAAACGGTGGGACCCCTAGAGTAGTCCTTAGAGGTGCAGACGTACACGCCGCACCATAGCGTGCCCCCTTCCTCTAAGTCAGCACCCTTCCGAAGCCAAGGTCTCTTATACACTTCAGCTCTTTCATTGAAGGTGGATGTTACGATAAATTGAAGGTGGAAGAAGATATGTCTGCTAGGGGTACCCGTGAGGAAGCCTAGCGAGTGGTAACGGCATAAAGAGGCAGAAGGTTCATGGGGCAAGTTGCCTACCCTACCCTCCCTACTGTCTACCCTGTCTTCTTCACTACAGCCTATGAATCGACGGTACAGTAGACGGGAAAAGTAGCCCACTGATCTCACTGCATCCCCAACTCCTCGCCTCCCGGTGGGCTTCTCGGTGGGTACTCGTCTAATAAAAAGAGAGGCTGCCCCCCCCCTCCAAGGAAGCAGGAAGCAAGAAAAGGCTTGTGTCGCGGCGAAGGGTGCACCCATCGCAACCTAGGAGGCCATAACTCTGGCGAACGCCACTTTCCATGATGAGGCCTACCTCTAACTGACTGGAAAAGTCGTCGAATGCTGATGCTGTTATCGTCATATTTTGCTCATTCAAAAAAAGCATTTCATTTTAAGCGGCAGTATCCTGAAGTTTGCCTAAGTAATGATTCTCGAGCAAGGGCAGCGGTTTAGTTGGAGTGTTGTCGCGTTCGAAAATGAAAGAAGGAGAAAAGCGGCCATCTAGACAAGACCTCCGCGCTCTTGTCGCGCGGAGTCGCGACAGTGCCCTGCCATCTAATAAACGGAGAATAGAGGACCTCTGTGAGGATCCAGTCCCCTGTGCCTTTAACTTTAAGCTCTTCATGACCCGCTAGTCCATGAAACATCCAAAGACATTTATATTCCCGATCAGGTGGTAAGAGCTGATCAGGTTGTTGCCATGGAGAATTGCTTTTATACCGCTCTAAACGCTCACGTTACCAAGCTCGCGCTTAGCACATGTCGAGGCAGGGTCAACCGCCCGTTCGCACTATTCGATTCAAACAATGGTCGCATTTGTGGTTTCGAGAAGGGGAGGAGTGAGGGGTGAGGGGTTCTGGGGGTGAACAAGGGTAACATGGTGAACACGGAGGGCGGAGGTCATTAAAGGGGTTTGGGCTTGGCGTTTTTGACGAATTTGGTGAAAGTTTGACGAAGGTGGTAAGAATAAGGCAAAAATGGTTTAGAAGGTAGTAAAAATAAGGCAAAATGGTGGGTTCGCCGCATCACGTCTAACCCTCCCTTCTTCCCACCCCCCCCTTCCCCTCAGTAGACGGTCGTGGTGACGGGAAAAGTGGGCGAAGGTTGCGGCTAATGCTAGATGATAGTGATTTTGCGACCTCCCATGAAGGGGGGTTGCATACGCGGACCCCCTTAATGGGAGTCGCAAATTTTTGAAAGTTGAACGTGACGGTTTGACCTGGTCGGACCGTTCGCGTGCATGTTTGAAAATTCATTTACAAACAGGCTGTTTGACGGCCACCAGCATTCCACCTAAGTTTGTGCTTTTCACGCTAGTGTTTAACTCGTAATTCTGCAGGTCTTGGGTCGAAGGGACGGCCATGTATACGAAAATTTGTATAAATGGGCACAGGCGAGCGAACTCAATCGAACTCAGGTATGATCGCGTTTTATCAAGATTACAAAATAACTGCTATTCCTTGAGAAGACATTTTACTTTCCTGAATTTAGGTACTTGCAACGTTTTGACAAAAGTACCTCAAGCCAATGATGAAGGAAGCTCGTGAACACAGCAAATTGTAATCGTCTTTCAAGTACTATCCCTTAGATCACAGACTCTTTTATATCGATCAGCTGCCATTTGAATAATTTATTGTTCTCAAATTCCATCAGATTAATAAATATGATTCTATAATCGCAAATCCTCCATGGATTGTAAACAAGCTGAACAGAAATGTATGTATCAGATAACTTGTTTGGAGTTTGGAGCATTTTGCACTCCAACGGCAGCGCCAATTAGAAATTAAATCACAATTCAGCTCAGCACATTGACGAAATTCGCACGTTTTGCCTTTTTACCACTTGAGATCAAAACAGAGGCAGACCTCCACCCGATGGGCAAACCCTGAAATTGTACGGCCAGTTGTGGCGCAAAAGAGTCCGAAGCAGAGCGGCCTGGAAGATGTACGACTTACGTTTCTGGCGTGCCTGGTGCGAATGATGAATAGCGATCAAAGAACTAATGTTATAGGATTCAAAACACGTCAATTTGTGAACAGGATGGCGTCACTTCACATGTGGGTTTTGGCGAGTAAATACACAAACTATAGTAACTAATTCAGCAGTGTGGACTGTGCTCAGTTTTCTGGAGATAAATTGGAAGGATTTCGCCTAGAAGGACAGGACGTGTTTTAGCAAAAGCAACTTTTACGTACTTTTGGCGATTTCAAAATTATTTTGGACGTGATCTTTCAACAAAATGTATACATTGCCATTCGTTTAGGTTTGTATTTCATTACAATACTCAAAAACCATAGGAATCAAATGGGCATGCGCGAAAAATGGATGTGTTGGGCGCGGTATACATAGTTGCCACGCAGTCGTCAATGTGTTAGATGGCAAAACAGTACTGCACTACCTTCACCGATGCGAGGCACAATTGACCAAACCAACTTCAAGAGTGATGGCAAAACGCGGGTTATCTGATCGAGATGAAGCTCTTGCGTGGAGGAGAGCAGAGCATGCACTCACGGCGCGCGTTTGACCTCAAAGCAACACCCTAGCAGAAGTCGTGTCGAAGAATCTGTTTAGTGGGTGGGATAGAGTAGCTCACGAGTAGCACAGATGTGCCGTTGTCGCGGCTCGAAAGTGCGCGACAATGGCGCTAGGGTCTTACAAAGTCAGTATTGGCGACTAATCTTAGCATTTGGACGAGTTACGTAACTTCGCGCACACCAAGGCTTGCTGTGGATCTACGGTTGGAGCGGCTAATTCAAACACGCGCCGGATAGTTGAGCCGCTAGAGCAGGCAGCTTCGCTACAACCTCGTTTGGACCTCCGCTCCCTTCCTTTCGAGGGAACTTTGGTACGGTATTTTGATCTGCCCCCCAGTTTTCTTTGTTTCTTTATTTCGTTTTTTGTTCAGTTCGGCATTCACAATTTATTATTAGCCGTGTGTCACTCGATTCTGAGGTGTTGCTTTAAGTGGAAGGCTGAGGCCAACAAGGGAGGATCTTTGAGGCAAGCCGCGCTTTTTGAAACGGTTTCTTGCATATTGTAGGGACGCATGTATGGACCAAAAAACCATGTTTCGTTTTCGCTGAACGGTTTTAGTAGTATCAAAAAAGTGGTGAATGATACCCTTGATGGTTCGATCCCCCGCGGCGACTAAATTTTGCAATCAAGGTTTGGCGGCCACTTGTTGGCTTCAAAATGGTCCTGACGATGAATATGACATCTGATTTTAAGGCACAAAGAATTCACCAAGCTCTGCCCAACACCATAGACTACTGCCGTCACCATAGACCCCCTTCCCACTTCATAATGTTTCGCCTTGCCGCTACTGGAGAGGCTTTATTTGCACCCTTGAAGATGATTTCGTCCCGTTTTTTCTCCACTGGCGTTATACTTCGCACCTCCACTGTCACTTATAAGTGTATCTTAATAAAAAATGATAATTAACATAAAAAATGAACGATTCATTTCATTCGTCAAATAAAGCGCACAACGTCTCAAAATAAACGTCAAGCTTTTTCGGATGTCATACAATAAATGCTAGTGGTGTTGAAGTTGGATAATAAATATCGAATTCTTTCATAGCTTGGACTGCTCCCTGGCTTGTTTCATCATTGGTTTGAGGTATTTCTCAAAAGTTGGTAGTACCTGCAATGAAAACTCAGGAGTTA
Source organism: Ostertagia ostertagi (assembly GCA_036418205.1). Taxonomy (NCBI): domain Eukaryota; kingdom Metazoa; phylum Nematoda; class Chromadorea; order Rhabditida; family Trichostrongylidae; genus Ostertagia; species Ostertagia ostertagi. The sequence goes on from MU893044.1 coordinate 11,779, forward strand.
AACAGAAATAAACTGTCTCATAAGATCCTGTTTACTCTTCCTTCGTCGGTCTTTTTGTCTGCTTATCTGTCTGTTACAAAATTCAGTACTACTTGATGTGGAGACACTGCGTCAAGTTTGGACCTGATGGGGCATGGGCCAAGATGTACAAAGCACGCATCAACCAAAGCAGAACCCGCCCACGGTAGATGTAGTACGCGCCGAAACGGGCGGCACTGATAGCCGAAAGTCTTCTGGGAACCTCCATAATTTGACTGCGGAACAGATGGGATCGGGGAAGATGTGGGTTGAGACTAGCGGAGCAGAGGAAAGGGGGATTGCTATGTGACCGGTTGGTGGAACGTGCACCAAAGTGGGCGAAGTACTCCGCAAAATATTATAACTTGGCTCCGAGAACGTCCCGAGCCCGTGAAAGAGTGGGTATGGCTCGGTGGAGAATGAGAGCACAAGTGCTGATGGCGGGCGGAGCGTACATCGACGTGGGCGGGGTTCCCTTTAGAAGTGCATGTTGCTCCCGGAGAGCCTAGAGAGAGCAAAAGTGAATCGGGGCTGGCGAGGTCTCTTCACGCTAAACAGGCTTCTCAAGACAGGAACTGGATTGGAATAAGGAAACTGGTCTGTGAAAGCTCTGCCAAATAAACAATAAACAGTTAGTAGAACGATAGTGAAGAGGTAAATAATTTGGTAATTAAATCCGAGATGCGAATTTAAAGACCATATCCATCGAGAGACCAGTATAATTTCGAGAAACTATCGAAATAAGTCAATGAAATTCTGACCTGCGTTCGGTTGAGTTCACTCTCCTGTGCCCATTTGTACAAGTTCTCATACACGTGACCGTCTCTTCGTCCCAACACCTGCAAAACAGAATCATCAGTGTGCATCCACTTTGTCGGAGGAATCCCTATTATCCTTACTTCAGGGTGGGGGCGGGAGGGAATGGGTAAAGGCAAGGGCGCTGCTTACCATGCGCGCGGGCCGGGGTCAAATCATAGGATCCATTACGCCGTCGGGACCAATTCAGGTATTCCATCCCTTCCGAGGCAGAGTTCACCTGCTTGCGCCATTCTCAACGGCCACGTTGCGCAGTTTCGCCCGATCAGACACGTTCTCTCGCGCGAACATTGACACTCGCATGCTCGAGCCGTCTGCGTCTCCGCCATACAGCGTGCGTTGAGGATCTCTCAACGTGCCGTTGCGAACTGCGCAACGCAGGCGGTGCTCTGCGCCGAGGTCGAATGAACCGCCTGCCCTGAGATAAAAAACAACGACGCACATCATTGCTGACACCGTCCTGTTGGGCCAAGTCGCATCGCAAAATGCCACAGTCATACATGACACGAGAGTATAGGTTGATGCATAATTATTGCGGCTTTTTTCGCGCGTTCTTTTCTCGAGAAGATTGGCGTTTGAGTTTCTGTTTTTTCATGAGAATATTCTTCTTTCTTCCATTAACAGAAATGCTTATCGGAAATTGTCCTCATCTTCACCACACATGCTTACTACTTCTATAAATGTTAGAAGGCGGCGGGGCCATTCCGCGATCTCATCAAACTTCTCAGCGAGGGAGCAATTAGCAAAACCCAAGACGAAGGATCGTTCAAGAAGTTTAAAACGCCACATCTACCGAGCGGAGCTCCTACAGACTAGCAATTCAATCAGACGTTGAAAAACTGGCAAACGAACAAATTTTAGGATGAGCTGGATGCGTTGGTGGCCAGTGTTAGAGCGTGGATCGTCTCCGAGAATCGTGACTTTTTTATCCGTGGAATCACCGAGAGAAAAGCAAATGTTGTGGGATGGTGACCACGCTCCGGGGTTATTATTTAAACATGTTTTTGTTGAATAATTTTGTCGTTTTCGCTGAATAAAATCTGTTGGAAAAAGCCGCAATAATTATGCATCACTTCCAACCACTAATAAATGTGACACCATCTACAACGGATTGATCAACAGCCTCAACCATTTTGTGCTCTTTGTGCTTTTACTACACTTCCGCAAATACACGGCATATGCTAAGGCTCTTACGAACTCGCTAAACCAGTGCTAAAATCACTCCTTAGTGAAGAGTAGCCTCCATATCTCACTGGTAGAAAATTAGAAGACCAAAGAATGGTCAACCGACTTTTCGGGATTGAGATTGCTAGAAGGATGAGGTGCAATCAGAGTTACTGCTCTTTTATGAAGAGGAAGGGCTACAAGAAGGGTTATTCAAAACTCTCGAAACGACATCTGACTAAACTCTAGGAACAGCCAGCCCAATCTCCGCTTGTTGAAGGTTTACATCCGCCTGTGCCTTTCACTCTCACTACCTACGATATGGAACGATTATCTATTGCTATTGAAGAAGCGTTCTTTACTTTGAGGATGAAGCGGCAGCTACTATGTTAGAGGTGCCACCACTACACATATGTATACTCCAGATAACAAATTTCGCTTGGATACCGCCATGTCTTGGTCTACCCTTGGGTGTTGGCCCTGCTAATTGCCAACGATCTGTTTCGATCCGATATTGAACTGCATCTCCCCTAGCACAGCCAATTTCTAATAGACCAAATGCTCATTCTGGGACTTCTATATGATTTAAAATAAAGGTCGTATTCATGGCGCCTCCCAAAAACGAAATTATTGAAGTCAATATAGATTTGATTCTTTTCTCCTCCATAGGTTACTCTACACTAGGTCAATTCGAGAGACATTAGGACGTTTTTTGTACCTTCTCTCACCCTAGAATCTAGCGACCACCGCTTCCAGAAGTGTGAACGCCGAGTTAGGGGAATTTTTGTGTGTTCGGTCACAAGTGTGACATATTTTCCAACCAGAGCTAAACGCATGCCTGCTTACCGATCTGAGCTCGTGATCTGAGAAATCCCACGAGTCGACGAGGGACACGATGTTCGGGCGTAATCTGGCAAGGAGCCGGTACATTTCTTCCTTCATATAATCCATTTGCTGACCCGATAAATAGCCATCCTAAATCAATCAGTCGATGGTGTCCACCTTAAAGAAGAAGTGAAATAAAGGCAGACTCACTTCAAGCAGGTAGTACGCCATGTCTAAGAGTTCATAGTTGAGATGGAGATGAAGGAGATCCCGAAGTACTTCACGACACGGTCCGTCCACTATTGACTTCACGTGTTCATCGAACGTGCGAGCAATGTACTGCCTGGTATGAACTCGAGCTGCCTAGAAATCGTCATTTTTATGGTAGGCGAAAGTGGGAAATCGTGGAATTTTCAGAGGAAATGACAGCTAATCGTTCAAAAAATAAATACTGACTCGGTTAAGTTCAACAGCATTAGCGTTCCATGCTTCCTCTTCTGAAAGTCCTTGAGACCTGAGCGATCGCATCCTTTCATAGGCTTTCATTACTTGCAACTTGGCCGCCTTGTCGAACGCTTTCAAGATGGCCGGAATAACCTGAAATTATTCAGGAGGTTCTGGTTCATACTTATGAGTGACGGTGAGAACAAAACGAAACGGCAGAGCAATTTTTGTGTTGTCCTGCTCAGCGCAATACCCCGCAGCTAATTCTGGACATTCAATGATA
>MU893046.1:0-12540 GCA_036418205.1 Ostertagia ostertagi
TAGACGAGCATCCTGGACATTCCTCAACGCCGGCAATCTGCCTTCAAGGGAAATGGAGTAGGTGTTCCTTGCGAAGAAAATGACAACTTCACTTTTCTGGCGTTCGTTAGATGCAGTCGCTGTGATTCAGATGCTTCATTGAGTTTTACCATAACTGCTAGTTATTTATTGCTTGTAAACGGAATTTCGTACACAACTGAAAAACATGGTACTACGAAATATCGCAGAATTGTGGGAGAAAGTTCTTGGAAATGACACCTATAGGCTTTAAGTTCACGCGCAAGCACATGCAAATGCAAAAAAGTGATAATCGGAAAAATGCAAAAATCCGAGCATGGAGGGGAACCGAACCAACAACTTCGAACAAACCGTGCCAACCAGAGTCCATCACGCTATCCACTCGACCATCCGACCACCGCTGTGAAGAATGTCAACGACTCTGATGAAACTTCCTTGTGCTTTTGAGCACTTATTATATACAATTTTTGTTTTTGGCTTTATTCCACGCTGTTTTCAATGTTCAGGTGAAGAAACCTTCTATTGTGCGTCCACTCAACGCTACGAGTGATATAAACCACGTTGAAGGTGTGAAAACTGCTTTTTTCACTCCTTTTTTCGGCATTCAGAGGGCCGCTCAGAACAAAAGGAGCCTAGTTTTGAAATTTTAGATGTCACATTCATCGTCAGGACCATTTTGAAGCCAACAAGTGGCCGCCAACCTTGATTGCAAAATTTAGTCGCCGCGGGGGATCGAACCATCAAGGGTATCATTCACCACTTTTTTGGTACTACTAAAACCGTTCAGCGAAAACGAAACATGGTTTTGTGGTCCATACATGCGTCCCTACAATATGCAAGAAACCGTTTCCAAAAAGCTTGCCCTGAAAGACCCCTTGTAGGTTTGAATAAAAGCAGAAGGCGAGTCACCTAGTTAGAATAAACCATAGTTAGGTGATCGTAGAGTGACCTGGTGCCACTCTCCAGCAATTAATCCTCAAACGAACCAACCCGGAGGTCAGAGCTATGCACCATCGCAACTCACCACTTGCCGTTAACGTTTTGATACTTGACTCCCTCCTCTGAGGTTGAAGGAACCTAGAACTCATAGTATTCGCGGTTTGTGAGGCGCACTTCAAATCATGATTTTTACTTAGCTCTTTGAACACCTGCCTGAAACTAAAGCGAAATAAGAGCAAGCGGTCGGGAAATGCAAGCTTTGAGCCGTAGTGAGGTTGGGAGATCAATATCTGGTGATAGGCTTTCAGCTCGCACAAGGTCGTCTCGGCAAGACGTAGCCGGGCGCGTTGCGTCGTGTCATAGTGATTAATGGTGACTCCCAATTCCTAGCGCCTTTAGTTTCTTAAGCTTTACAGTCTACACAGCGTCAATCGTCTCTACTTTCATAGAATTGCACAGTGCTTCATGCAGATCTAGGACCATCAACATCAGAGTCTTTCGGACTAGAGAGGTTGCGGCCTCTGGGCGTATAGGGCGTCTCTCATTATACGAAGTTATACGAATTCTAACAATATTTCCGCAGAGAGCCCTTCTCTTATGTCCAGTGATCAACGAGACGAGAATCTTGTCTTTTCCCTGGTTTCCGGAGAGGGAAGTGGCGTGGTGTGCCACCCCGCTTGTGAGGTTTCGTGAGCCTGTAGGAATCCAATGATCTCCTGGTGATGGCGGTTGGAACTTTCGCCAGTGAGTCCTGAGTCGCAGCAACTACAATCCCTAGTTCATCGGCCAACTGGACCCCTTATCGAAAGACGTTCGCCCTATGTGAATTTGGCACCAGGTACTGCATTTGCAATGGGGGAGGGCACAACCGTCGGAAGTGTCCACAATCTTGGTATAGGCTATGTCTGGATATGAGAAACAATTGCTGAGTTAAATGGAGGCGGTTGCGAAGGTGCACACTGTGTAGTTGATTTGTGGGAGCACATGCGAAGCCGCTAGTGGAGTGAGCCTTGCACACTTCATACACCCACTACATCACCTGCGACCAGTTGCTGGTTGGGGTCAAGTCGAGTCCAGCTGATAGCGTACTACGACTGCTGACTACACAAGTCGTCCTGCTATCAGGTCATTTACCAGCTATCAATCCAGTAGCGTGAAAAAGAACTGTTGTTGTGGGCAAGATTCTATCCTGCATTTGACCTGAGCGCTTGTAGAGGGAACTCACCAGCTCTTGAAAAAAGTCGCATGGGCTTGGGCCTATTGCGATCGGCATCGTTAGGGCTCTGCCTAGCAAATTCTGACGCCTCGAACCCTTCGGTCCGGTATGGTGCTCGGCAGTACGCCCTATCGATTTTTTTTGGAAATTGCCAACCACTGCCTATTAATTTGGTTCACGAACGCTAATACGCCTCCAGGTTGGGCAGAATCTCTCTTCATGATCTTGCGCACGAGTGCCTCAGTGAGAACTTTGGCTAGTCGGTGGCAGCGCCCGATATCCGACCGCCACCCTTATCATACTCAAGGCTCTCGCTTTCGTTACAATAACTTCTTGAACCTCTCTTTCTGAGCACATTCATTGCGATTCCAAAGGCATGCATGCAAGTGCGTGGGAGTTTCTGTGACTGTTCCCCACAACTTTAAGCCCACTTGAAAGCGAGAAAAAGGGGAAATTCACTGCCCAACCTGCTCATCGAGTGTACCACATTCAAAGTTCAGGAGAAGTTGTAAGAATGTTTTAAAACAAAGCTGAGCTTAAGGTTGGATGGAGCAGAGAAAGCACTTCAAGATGGTATCCACCTGGCAGTTGGCAGTTTGTCTAGATTTCAAGTGAAATGAAGCATTTCTCTTGAAACACCGACTATTTCGTTTCTGAGGGCGAGGCTGTGTTCAGAGGTGCTAGCACTAGACTATATGAAACTTGGAATGAAATTTTTGTGATTAATTTTGGAAACCTTGTACTCTTCCGAATTGGCATCTATTTATTTCGACCCTACGTAACCTTTCACAGCTTTATTATGACATAAACAGAGCTGCACACAAACTGTAGTATGAACTAGGTCAGCTAGGTCAGCTACTATTTTTCTTAACCGCTCTCCGTCCAGGGTCAACCGACCGTAAAATTGGTCAATTTTATTAATTTTAACCCTGCGCGCATAAAAGGGTCTCGACACGGCCCCTTCCTTTCCTCGTAACCAAGGGTGAACCAACGGTCGAGTAAATTCACGGCAGGGGGTCGTGTTGGATTCTAAGGGAGGTCGTAAGCGACAGCGGACACAGCGGTGCTGCTGCCAACCACTTGCTGCGTCATCATAAAGACTATAATTTCTACAGTTGTAGTAAAGTAAGTGATGTACAGGATGGGCAAAAATTACTGTAACAAGGGATTGGCCGCTGTGAATTTTCAATTTTGAACACCAGGAGCTTTTGAGGTATACAGTGCGTTTCATAATTATAAGGTCACCTAAAATATTGCATTTCCGGAAGCAGCAGCCAACTGGTATTTTTTCCACTACCACAAATTCCCCACTACGAATAACCCCTGTGTCGCGATTTTGATAGGAGCAGCTTTTCTTCGCACTTTTTTCAGGACGCGAGGACTGCTCAACTGCCTGTTGACACCAGCTTCCTTTTCACTTCCCGGCCAATATGGCATAGACTAAATATGTAGTCCCAAAAAGATAGAAAGAGAAGCCGGCCCGTGCAAAACCAGGTTGAGGATGTGAACCGTGGAGCACTCGCGTGGCAGCGCTGCAGCGCCACATTTAAAATGACATTTTTTGCCATATAAGCGGATGTGCGGAGGGTAAAAAGAGGCGATGTAAATTCATTTTGTTGCTAACAGATGCGCAAAGAGAAAACACTGGAAACTTGCACCCATCCTGATCGGCCTATTATTGCGAAATTCAGAGAAAATTTGTTTGCCATGAGAACTTGTGGCACAACAGTCCGAGCTTTTTACCATAAACCCATCATTTGTTTTGAAATATTCAGATGAGGCACAGATCAATGATGCACAATCCACACGGTAATTGTGTTGGCAACAATTTGGTGAGTCAGTAGCTGTGGCCATACAGACACTAACCTTATCTGGTTTTGACTAACGATAAAAAGTTTAGATGTGTCTGCAGGCGTACATATTTCACCTGACGCAGAGACACCCAAAAGGGCCTCCATATCAGCCTCTTCCAATTATGTTCCAGTATTCCTTTCTTGATTGTGATCTCTTCCTTTCTTGATTGTGATCGTTGAACAGATAAGTGTTATAGTAAAGTTATAGTACGGATATCTTAGTGTCGTTTTTTCACCGCGAGTTTCGGACCACCAATATTTTAATTCAAAATCCAGTGAGTGAAACGGCATATCCATCGAATGACTCATTAGCCCTTTCCCATTTACCAGTATGAGTGAAAACCTCGTACGATTAAAGTTAGGAATTTTTTGAGACGAAAAAGAGAGGTAGGTCGAATTTGACATCATCTGACAAATCATCCCTCTACCTTGCTAAACAGTTGGGCCTGGACAAAATATGTATACATTTAGTTAGAGTAGGGTCTGCACTGTTTGGTGGAAAATTTATTACTTACCAGCTCAACTGGACAATTTTTCCCGGAGTCTTTTTTGCCACATAGGGTCAAAAACGCACCCTTTTTGAGCACACGTGAGTAGCAGATGAGCACATTTATTAGAATTTCTTGGTCAATCAACTTCGTTAGAGCGTCTGTGCACCATCGATCAGTAACTGCTAGGGTGTCCTACCATTCCAGCACAAGACTGGTGCAGCCCCGTTTTGACTGATTTAGCTAGGACCACCTTTTTGGCGACGGTTGCGGGCATCCCTTCAAAGACTTTACTGTCTTTTAAGAAAACTGTGAAAAACCGATGAGCATTTTAAATGGTAGTATTCCCTCCATCAAATGCAATGCTGGTTTGGTGGGCGGAGGTTACAGCTCTCAGCAAGAATTTTGATGCATTTGGTACACACATGCGAATTTGCACACTGGACCCAGGAATTTTCAGAAGAAAGTATAAAAATTGGGGGAAAGTTAAATTGTGAACCAACAATAGAAGACGGTAAGCAACATATTTCGCAATATTAATGAGCAAAAACTGCCTTCTGGGATATTGATTTTCCATAGTAATCGGCCCCAAAACTTCCTGAACTCAGAAAAGCGACACTAAGATATCCGGTACCTAATACAACGTAATGGTAGGCTTGAAAAAGTATCAACTTCGTATGCGTATTGCCAAACAAGAAACTTTTCTGATGCTCACTTTACCGTTGTTTTTCCACAGAGTTAATACTTATCGAATGTGGGAGTGCGCTACGTAGGAGCTCTGCCATACTTTTGGTAATGCAATATATCCCTACTATATATAAAGCGCTAAGTCTGTCTGTCTGTCTGTGTGTGTGTGTGTCACGAAATTCATAGCACGCGTCGCAGCAGTCGTTAGGAGCTGATTTTTTGATATGATATAGGGGGTGGACGGGAACATATTTGGTGGCGGGTCACAAAGTGATAACGACTGATAAGAGCAGATAAGAGGCGCTGAAACACAATTTTCACGAAATTCATAGTGTGCGCTTCGCAGCAGTCGTCAGGAGCTGATTTTGGGGCATGATATAGGGGGTAAGACGGGGAACATATTTGGTGGGGGTCACAAAGTGATAACGACTGATAAGAGCAGATAAGAGGCGCTGAAACACAAATTTCACGAAATTCATAGTGCGCTTCGCAGCAGTCGTCAGGAGCTGATTTTGGGGCATGATATAGGGGGTAAGACGGGAACATATTTGTGGGGTCACAAAAGTGATAACGAGAGGACTGATAGGAACGATATGCGTACGAACGTAAGAGAGCACTTGAAATAGAAAATAGAGAGCAGATTGTAGATAATGCCTTTCATTTCAATATCATTTCATCAGCGTTGTAATTGTAAACTCCTTCCGACCGCTACACCTTCTAGAGTTCTTGAGGATGAATGGGATGCTCGAATAAATATGATAATGAATACTAGGCATTCCGTTTTGAGATATTCGACCGCTAAATTACCTCGATACTCGACGCATAGTGGTTGTTTACATCATCACTTTAGCTGTGCACTTCACTGCGCTTATCAAACAGTGAGATACAGCCAAGATGGGCAGCCTATGCAACGGACAGTAATACATTTAACGAAGCAGCTATAATTTAGCGGTGAAACCTAAAGCTTCATCGATTGTCAGTTCTATCAATGCGCGCGGTAGCGGGCGGAGCTAAACTGGTGTAAGTATAATTTACACTGTAGACGAAGAGGAAGAAGGGGTCGAGCCCGCACCAATGCGTCGGCCAATGCTTCAGAATGGTGATAGTGGCTGTCTGTCGACTTCGTATAATGTATGCTAAATTAGTTACTCAGATAATGCTCCAGCAGAAACCACCGAGTTACGGGCCGCAGCAGTGTCGGCAGCATATGCTGCCGACACGCCCACTAGTCTCTGACTGGCTGGCTCGTGTCTGCACGCAGTAACCTTTGTGGTGGTAGCCAATCACGGACGAGTGGGTGGCGGCGGCACTGCCGACACTGCTGCGGCCCGCTAACTCGGGGTTACTGCGTGCACGTAATCTGAGACGTGATCGCGACTCACGAGGTAAGCAAACCAGCCCTTTTGGCGTTTCTGCTGGGGCCGTATGCTGAATGTTGGGGAGGGATGGGGTCCCGAGGTCGACGGACTACTTGAACTCGGTCGGTACGGTAGGAGAGTGATGACGAAGTGGTGCAGCTAGGTCCAGCAGCTCCGCCAAAAGGGCTGGTTTGCTTACCCAGGACTAAGCCTTGGAGAGAGGGGGACCTGCGCTCTCTCGCAGGTCCGTCCGTTCTCCTTTGAGGCTAGTCCTAAGGTAAGCATCAAATTGAGGGCGAAAGGCTGAGTTAGAAAGTAGTTCGTCAACCGTTCCGGAACCCCAATCCCTCCCAACATTCAATTAGACGGCCCCAGCAGACCAACGCGAAAGAGGCCTGTGTTTGACTTATCCCGACACGACCCTCAACCGGATCGACCGTGCACTGCGCAAATTTCAAAATTTTTGTTACCTTCCCTATATTAACAATCGTGCCTTTTTAATGTTTTTATGCCTATCATCGATGTATGGGCTGACACATCAAAAGAGGGTGGTTTTTTCTTCTACTCATTGGGTAGGGCTTGTCGCGTTTCGCATTTTTGGCTGGTGGGTCGGTATGAGCGTCGAATGGCCCTATCTCCATAATAGAACCGCCGACGTCACCTGGCGCTGCGCAAAATTTTGCCTCAACTTCGAGAAGTCGGACTAGCCTTATAGGTATAACATGTCATGTAGTTCAGTAGGAGTTGTTGTGCGCAAGAACATTGGGGTGCCTTCCTTACGAACATTACCAACAATGTTGTGCTTCTTGAAGCAAACTAGCCACCAAGCAAGCGGTCCGCGCATGGGAGTGGTGCGGATGATGCATAACTTGCCCAGGGCGCAACCGTCGTTCATTGCAAAAATTTGCGACGTTACTCGCCTCCCTCCTTTCAGAGGACTCAGTGCGATCAATGTTTTATCGACATGGAAAATGTAGTGGGCAGTGGGATATACGGCAGTGGGTTTGAAGCATCTCATAGGCGCTCAGGTTTTAAATCTTTATCAGGAGCCTCTGCTTATTGAAAAAATTTCATCAGACATTTTTAGAAGCATGTCCGTGTTTATGCTCGATGGGTAACCAATTAACCTGTCTTATAAGTCCCGTCCCACTTGAATTCAAATTTCTTCCGTCTAATATAACCGGTGCACCAGCACACGCCCAATGGACCGCAGCAGAATAAAGATCTGATGGGAAACCTTATGCTCAAAAGACCATGAGCGAGAAGCACGCCTGACCATCTGGGAAAATCCATTCTGGGACGGCAAAAGCAGAGCCTTCCCTAATCGGTCACCAGTGGAAATGAGTCATGAGTCCACTGCGACAACAACATGCGGGCTTATGGCTGCCTCGCAGCCAGGAAGCACCAGCTCAACCAAAGCCCGAACTCCGTTTTCTGAGAATATCGCTCTCGTTTGTTGGATTCGCTAGGTGGCCTGGTTTGGGAACCACTTCAATGTATGAAGACAAGCATTGCGAAAGTCAGCGTGGAATAGCCGACTAGGTTTTATTAGGTATAGCGAAGAACCGTCGTTGCGAGAGCGAGAGAACCGAAACGTCTCAGAATCTCCTTTCTCCAAATGGACCCCAGACCTCACATTGCAATGCCAACTCACCACGTTCTGAGGGGGATAGCCAGGGCCACGATACCTCATCCACCATATACATAGCACTTGGCATCGCTCTATCGGACTATCGCCTCCCCTGCGCCCTGAATAATATCTGTGAAAGTTAAGGAATGCGACCACCTCAAAAACAACCTCTTCAAACTTCTTCAACCCCCAGCTTCACTCTTTTCTGAGTGGAAAGCTTCGAAACGTTTCCTAAAAAATGTATGCCTATCGTGACGTGACCGTGATGGTGGGTATGCTGTTGGTCGATCGTTTTTTAGAAGGGATAGATTTGAATAAATCAAAGTGTTGAATTCCGACAGGATTTATGGGACAGTCCAATACTTATGTATCGAATGTACCGAAATTGGACTTACTAGATTCTTTCAGGTGTTTTTGTTTGCGTAGCGGCAAAAGTCAGTTTGACAATGGAAATGATTGAGCGACGATTGTTATCGCTGATTGCAATCTTCGACGGTAGTGTCGTACAAGACTTTCCAAGCGAATTCTGCTGTCATGCTTCAGATCAGTTTTTGTGCATCACTTGATGAAGCCATTCCGATTTATGGTTTCTGCCTTTGACCGATTACATCTCATGTTGAAACCATTTCCTGTGGCCTAATCTGCTCTGGTCCAGTGTCGGCATCCTTAAAATCAAGCCACAGAAAATGCTGACGAAGCCATATTGCTTTCTAGCTGACGAATAGACTGTCTCCACACTAGAGAAGAGAAGTATTTTGGTTCTGAGATGCCAGGGAACAGCCAAAACGTTGGCTATTCTAGCAAAGTCGATGAGGACAGTTTATTAATACGTCGTCTAATCAGCAGCAGAGAGTCTAAAACCTCTCATGGTTCATTCGTGTCATGGAAAATTTCTTGCTTCAGCTCTGATAATAGAATTTTTCTGTGAGGCGACGTGCCTTATCTTTCCAGAATTGCTTGAACCTACATCGCTGTGTCAAACTCTTTGGCGATGGAAAAGAGGAAAGAGTAGAGTGCGATTGAGATAAAATCTCGTAAAAAAATCAAGCGGGGCAAAAGCCCTAGGGTGTCGGCTGCGCCGTGGAATATCTAGGAATGAGTGCAGAGATTGTGCGACAGCAATGATGTGTGGGTCAAGCAATCATCGTTGAAAAGCTGGTGCAAGAATCAAGGTCTAGGTTTCGAACGCGGAACAATAGCTTTTTGAAAAGGCAGGTGCTGGCGCATATTGATGGTGTGGGACGATGTGTTTCTCTCAAAGAGTACGCTCTTAGCGGCCTGGCAGGCCGTACCGGCGACGTTAGCGACGTTTCACGCCCTACGACTAGCCAACCCCTCGCCGTCGACACTAAGAGTCAACGTCACGTTTTGCTATTGGGCCAAAATTGGTGCGAACGCCTCCTTCAGAAGTCGTGTCGATTGCGACCACCATTCAGTTAAGCAAAGGTCCCCCAATGCGACCCCCGTTCCCTCTTCTCCGGACCCATCACCATGGCTGCCTTATCTATTGGCTATTCGATTGAGGCTGTCCGATACAGCTCAATCGCACCATTTCCTCCCAGAAAGGTGTGCTGATGCATAACATAACGTTTGAATTCTCACTACATATCGTAAAATTTCAAGAACTCGTCAAATAAAACCCATACTACCCCTCCCCCCTCGAACTCAAAATTTCGTCACCTGCGTTCCACTGCTTGATTAACCCTGCTCAACCCCCCAAAATACGACCGCCCCAACCCCCCCCTTTACGAAAAATTTCATAGTTGCGGCCCGGTTTCTAGTAGTGCGGACAGGTTACCCTGCCGTCAATCGTTTCAGTTGCAGACACTTAGGTCGATTAGCAGAGACGTGGAGCGTACCATTAACCTTTGACCACAAAATCCGACTACCTATGGTCATCACCCATGAGGCTCGCCCCAGACCGGAACCAACGGAGAAAAAGGATTCTCTTTTCCGTGTTGTAGGTCGTTTTCTAAGTTTTTTCCTTATGCCTGCATTGACCACCTTAACCTTTGAGGTGGCACAACATGTTATCCCTTTCAATTCTTATAGCTTCGCGCCGTGCGGCAAGCTTTTCGAATCGGTTATGAAAACATGGTTTTCAGTCTCCTCAGTACTTCAAGTAGTAAACATCCAAAAGTCTATCAAAGTACTAGCGAGGGCGGCTTAGGCCATTTCCCTTTTGGACTTACGTAACGCTACATCCACGGGTTTCAAGGGTACTATGCACGGACCTGTCGTTGGTGAGAATATGCTATTTTTTCTGCATTGGCACCCTCGGGTCCTGTGTCGGCAATTCCACGTTTGGTCTTGTTGCACGAAACTTCGAACTGTCATCGGATACCATTTCACTGCTGCAATTTCCTGGCGAGATATTCATGCGTCTGTTGAAGCTGATGATCTACCGCTAGTGGTCGCTTCACTTATTTCTGGTAAGGGCATAATTCACTCCTACAAATGTTTTGAAATAATAAGTTTGTTAGAGTTTGTATCAGACCAGATAAACTTAAAGGCAAAGTTCGGGCTCAGACCCACCTAAGAAGCCCTTACCATGGCTAGAAGTGCTGGGTACGCAAGTGCAAAGGTAGCGCCACCTTTCTACATCGAAACGCGTCACTAGGACCCTAGGCGCCATGGACTTCTAACAGACTCCACCAAACTTAACATGGTCCGCCCACCGTTCGATATCTTGTCTGCGTCGCCACGTTGATCTGCTATGCTCTCTCTTCTCGGACTTCTCTACCGCTCTCCGCGCTCACATTATCTCTCATCTCCCTGCCTGTCTTTTGAACTTCTCCACAGCATAGAGCAAAATGCTCGTATTTCCTGTGTATTTCAGGATTTTCTTTCCTTTTTTCTCCACTGGCGGTCCACCTCCCATCCCTACTTTCACATTTGAGTGGAATCAACCCATCAATAATCCTGAATCTTGCCTTCAAAGGCAAGCCCCGGATAAAACTGGTGTATAAGAGCGCTTCGTAGTGATGACTGAGCTGCGGAATGAACTGAAAGTGGAAGGAAAGCAAGAGAAATCATTGGAAACGCTAAAATTAAGGCCTTAACCTTCAGTAAGGTCGGATGTGGTACGATGGCGAGACAGGGCGATCAAAGAAGACAAAACGCGAGAGAGCACGCCGTTCGAGAGAGCACGCTGATCTCTACATCAATCGCGGTGGGTGGGAAGCGTTGCAGCGGGGTCGATGGTTGCAGGCCCGTAAGGATTAGCGCCCTAATCGCGCAATTTTTGCGACGAAGCTGGAGTGATCTATGAAGGTACGTACCCACAATTTCCCTCGTGGTATCCTTCCTACTAGTCGGGCTAATCCCGGGGTTTGCCTTTAACATAATGCAGTGCATTTTAAAAGTAGAAGTTCACCTGAAAGCAGTGTCCTAATCAGTATCAAGGTTTCATGGCTTTCTTATTACTCAATAAATTCGACATGCACTGAAACTACAGTCCACTGTTTCAGAAAACATGCATTAGAAACATTTTTCCAAGAAAGCATGAGGTTAGAATAATACGTCAACATGAATATAGACCTTACTCTTAAAACGGTCGTTCTCCTCAGTCTCTCCTCCCCCACCTCCCCTCCTTATACCCTCCTCTCCGGCGCATGACAGCGCCATGTTCTCCCTCCCTTTCTCCTCTCCCCTTCCCTCCCTCTTTCTCTCTCCCCTCCCTTCCAGCCTCCCCTTTCTTGCCCCCTTCCCTCTACCCCTCCCTCCCCCCCCCCCCCTCCGCTCATCCGGCTGCCACGGCAGCACCATGTAGAATGAGACTGAGTGTGCTCGATCGGTGTTTATATAGCCGCTGTGGGTGTTATCATCATGATCATGACATCAACATCACGAAGTGTTGCCCTTCGTACTCCCTGGTTTTGTGAGCGGTTGGTCCGGACGGACAGAACGACACAAACCGACACACCAAAGTTCTGGTTTATATAATGAAGTGATAGTAGAGAACACGAAATTCAATAATAGTGATACACATTCACCAATTGGACGTAAGACACAAGCACTAAACAACCTGTAATGTGGAACTTTTGACTCCAACACACATATCAGTTACTAACGTAAGCATAAGTATTTGAAGATATTTTATGTTGTCGATAAATATAAAGATATGTACAATCCAAAGGTATAATACCTCCGCGGACGTCGATTCAGAAGTAAATTGGTTTAGTTTCCCGATTCGCAAAGGCATTTTCCTAGAAGAACGCGGATATTGCCGTGCTGTATAACTTCAAGTGGTTCCTTTAGCTGGCCAATTCCAAGCTAGGCAGGACTCAACCTGTGGATTGCTTGAGGAATGAGTTGCAATAGCGCTAAGCTCATAACTATCTGCTAGAGA
>MU893047.1:0-15191 GCA_036418205.1 Ostertagia ostertagi
TGCCCACCTTTACAAAGGATATCCTTATCTATTATTATATAAAGCGCTAACTTTGTGTGTCGGTTTGTGTATCTGTATGTGTGTGTGTGTGTGTGTGTATGTATGTATGTGTGTCCGTCCGCAAAATGAAGTGAGTGAGAAGGAAGCTCATGGGATAAACAAACCGCTAACAAATCGGGTAGCTTACAGGATTTGAGATATCAATGTTTTGTAGCAGGATAGTTGTGATAACACTCTTAGGGCTATATAAACACCTGCTTAGCACACTTCCGTTCATTCCACATGGTGCTGCAGTGGCAGCTGGAGGGCAGTGGAGAGAGGAAGGGAGGATGAGGAAGGGAAGCGAAAAATCTACCGTCATATCATGATTGTGTCCCTTCTACTGTATGAAACACCATTGTGTTGCATACGCGTCACTTCCAGAGGTGTTGGTGTCACAGGAGGAAGGGACCATAGCGGAGGGTAGAAAGCTTGGGAAGAGTAGAAAGCTTGCGCAGGAAAGGAAGGTCGGCGGATTAGAGGGGAATAATTTGGTATTTGTATAAAGCGCTACTTTGTGATGTTGGTTGCTATAGTCTGTTATATGGCGTGTATGGCTGATGTGATGTCCGTTAGCCAAATGGTGATGGTGAGTGGTAGGGAATTTGGTTGAAATAACAGACGGCGCGGGGGTGCTGGCTCGTGTGCGTTAACAAAATCGAGTAACTATGACTTTAGCAATCAATGTTTTGCAGTGCTATCAATGTGATAACACCCCAACGGCTATATAAACACCTACTGAGCATGGTCTCATTCATTCCACATGATGCTGCAATAGCAGCTGGAGAGCAGTAGAGGGAATAGGATAAGATGGAGAAGGGCGAGGGGAGCTAACCGCCAAAAGACCTGAGGTCCAATTAATATCATTCTAAGGTCATGTCACGATTACGGTAATGCCTTCTACTATATAAGACACTTTTTTGTGCATGCGTGCCACCTCCACGAGGTGTCCATGTCACCAGTGGATGGGAGCACATTGGAAGGAGTAAAGCTTACGCAGGTAAGGAGGTCCCGGTGGTTGCCGGGACAATGGGGTGTATATATAGATGCTTATTTGTGCTACGATGAGTGTTGATATATAGCCGCTGATATATGTTTACTGACATACTACGAGGAATGAATTAATTGATATTCTGAACCCTATCACCTCTCTGATAAAGCTTTATCAGCATTTGGAATCGTTCATTCGATGGTCGTGCTAATTCACTTCGAATCAGCTTTACGTCTTTGACACTTTAGACCAGTTCTCGGTCGGGTTACTGTGAAGGTGGTGCTTAAGCTTCTGCTGAGTGTATTTTATGTGACACTTGATGGTTACTTCCGTACTATGCGGAAGATCTCCACAACATTTACCCTTAAGCTTAAAGGCACACCCAGGCAGGAGGTCGTGGAAATGCTTCCCTTCGGCCTGTAGTACAGCGTCCCTATAAGGGAACAAAAGTTTCCACAAATGTGGCGTTCGTGCAGAAAACCAACCGATAAGAGCGCTTGGGCCTTGCAAAGTAAGCTGCCCAAGCTGCAGACTTTTTCTTCTTATCAGGCTGTTGTCTGGCGATCTCTCATCTGTAGCGCTCTCTCGCCCCATACTCTCCTCTCCGCGCTTAGTCTCTCATTCCCTTAGCACAGCCGATTAGGAAGGTGAGTGAGCCCTTAACCTAAGCGTTTTTGACGGATTCTTTCCTTTTTTCTTTATGGGGACTCCCGACACTGTTTAAGACCAATACATTCGGCATTCGTACAAGGCGACACCAAATGTGTCCTAGGATCATGCTTCAAACAATTAAGTTCAAGTTCAGAATTCACTACTCAACAATCAAAATTGCCTTCTTACTTCGATTGTTCCTAATTTCGACGTCAAAGGTTTCTCCTTTTGTACTGGTGCTTGTGACGAGCTCATCCGTGAAGGAGTCTTACGCGACGGAGCGTCACGGGCGATTTTGTCGCTCTCTGTGGTGCCCTTCTCACCCTATAACACTGACAACTCTGCAAGAATGTCAACCGACGGCTGTCCAGGATCTCGTGAAAAATTCAACCTGACCTTCTTCACTTTTGGACCAAGCCAATCACTCTTCTGGAAAAGATGATGTTTATTTCATTGTCACTTTTCACGCTACAGAACGCCATTTGATGCTATCGCAATATTACGGGGATTGCGAGTTGGCGTGCGTTTCGAAACGGGCCATGACGTGTAGAAAAGATTTCTTTATTAATCGTGGGGACAAGAGAGACTCATTTTCCCAGGAGCTCTTGCTTCCTCCTAGGCTTAGAAGTGGAGGATGCCCCCGTATATTGCGATAGATCCCACCATTTGCTTACCTCTCGGGTTCTTTGCCTACTTTGGAATCTTCGCCGTCATTGTTACCACCCTTTCTTATAGCGTTACATTTTGATGCATCATCTTCTCCCATTCTACTGAACATTTGAGTCTGAATTTCACTCCTTTCCATACTGTGCAAAAATGCCACCTTAATGATCAACACTATTTGTAGATAGGAGAAGAAGGCTTGCGATTAGACAGCAACGAGGAAAGACTTTTGACCGATGTGTATGTGAACAAACTGACCCGTGATGAAAGGCGATACGAAGTGTTGAAGTGGAACCTGATCACGTCGGTGCTTAAATAGCAACTGCGAGGTGGTGGGAGTTGATAGTGATAGAGAGTTAACTTTTTTGTTGATTCCGGGCATTCGCTATGTACGCAAAAAACACATTCGATTGCCTATTGGTGTTGAGCTGGGATCAGTCGAATAAAGTAAAACTTGGAGCTTAGGCGATGGGCGACAAGAGGAAGGTACGTGTCGGATAAGGGAACAGGCCACTAGGTCAGTTCTGAAAGTTGGGATACGATAGCGTGTCGCCCTTGACGAGTCGCGCGTGAGAGGTGCGCTGTTGATCGTGGTCTCAATTACTGAGCTGGATCAAAAAAATGTGACGCGGCATATGAAGGTAGGTAATTTCACGGATTTCTGGTTGCCAGAGTAGCATTAGTTGAGTACATGCATGTTAACATGTGAGGTCTTTCATGGTTTAGGAGCGCTTTTCAGAACGGTTTTCAGCATGCTGTAGAGGTTCTCGCTTGGGCTGCAGGTTTAAAGTTATTTCCAACAGTCCTTGCTTAAAAAGGATCAAAGAATTGCTCATAGTAGGTGGTTTTCACCACTTTCCATTTAAAATCTAACCGCAAGGGAGTACTGGGTGGATGTTTCTAGTAACAAATTCGACATCTACTGTCGGCGGTGGCGGGGTTCGGAGCAGAACTGGGAGTTCCTTGAAGGAAGCGATCACGATAAAGAGAGAGTGCATCGGGAAGGATATGCACCACAGGAAGCAGTTACTTGGCTACCAAGAAGGCGAAGTTGGCGCTAAAACTTCATTGACAAAAGAGAGCGCTGCTTTTGGGCTGAGGCAGGTCTTTGAAAGCACTCGCCCCTTAAGCGAATCGGCCTCTTAATTAGGTAATTTGACAGACGTGCTGCCAGTTAGGCGCACCAACTGCGAGACCTGAAATAGGTGTACACCAGAGTTTCCGTTGGGGGCGTTTTTTATATGCTTTTTTGGTCACTGGTTGTATTGTATTGATCCAACGGGTACGTATCCCCCCCCTTCCTTTCCCCTCCCCTCTTTTCCTACTTCCCCCCCTCCCCCCCCTCCCCCCTCCATTTTTCCCCCCCCCATTGAGCCCTTCCCAAAAGAAAAATCTTAATCGCTGCCCTTCAAAATGCCAAATTTCCGTCATCATGGGGAATTGAGCACTTCTTATCACTTTTTTGTTTTATCGGGGCACTAAGGCCGATACTGCAAACCTTAATTTGTAGGCCAATGAGTTGTTGAAATGATCCATTATTGTAAGCGTCCTGCATATGCCTCTTTCTGCAGTTCGCGCTCTCCTGACCAATACACTAACCAGGAAGGTCTTTCAGGGCGTGACGAGCTTTTTGAAAACGGTCTTTTGCATGATATAGGGGCAGATGCGGGGACCACAGAACCATGTTTAATTTTTCCTGAACGGCCCTCTGAATACCAGAAAAGGGGTCCCTAGTTCGATTCCTCGTGGTGACAAATTTTTGCATTTCGAGTTGACGTTCCAAAATTCGCGCAAAATGGAGTTAGCATGAATAATTAGTACCATATTCATGATTAGGACCGTCAGTAACCCTTACAAATAGACTTTGATTGAAAAACTGGTGAAAAAGGTGTGACACCACAGTGGGGCTGCTTGATGTCACGCCTCTCACACCAATTTTTAAGTCAAAGTCTTTTTGTAGGAGTTACTGATGGTCCCCTAGTCATGCAATATGGTACTAAATTATTCATGCTCACTCCATTTTGCGCGAATTTTGAAACGTCAACTCGGAAATGCAAAACTTTCATTCACCACGAGGAATCGAACTAGGGACCTCCTTTTCTGGTATTCAGAGGGCCGTTCAGGAAAAATTGAACATGGTTCTGTGGTTCCCGCATCTGCCCCTATATCATGCAAAAGACCGTTTTCAAAAAGCTTGTCACGCCCTGAAAGACCTTCCTGGTAAGCGTAAGCTGTAAGATGAATGCAAAGGCTGAATCTGCAGGTTCCCCTGCAATTCAGCTTGAGTCGCTTACGGTCTTCTTGCGCTTGACTATGTCAAATTTGCGATGCCTGACATGCGAGGCACGCCGAGAAATAGAGCATTTGGAAGATCCAGAGGAATATGACCCTCCTCGCAGCCTATTCGTCGGCTGGGAGCGATTCATATTCTCTCGCTCTCTGACACTCTAGTTGTTTAGCAGAGAGAGCGTTAGCGCTAAAGAAAGCAGCACCAATGAGAGTTGCATCAATGCGGGAGTCAACGGGCCTATCTCTCGAGCACTGGGCCGTTTCCCAAGTCTTTTTCTTCATTCCTACCAGTAACCACCTCTTATTTATTTCGTTAGAGCTGCCTTTTCTTCGATCAAAATCTGCTTTAATTAATTTGATGTAGGTGATGAAAGTTCAACAAAGAATCAAATCAATAGTCTTTTCCGTCGTGGTGTCTCCACTTCTACAGTCTGCACTACCGAGCAGCGCCCTTCAATGAAGATGTCTGTCCGCCCCCCCCCTATTTCTAAATTCAACTTCTTTCCAAAAAACTTCATTGTGACTACTTGTTGCAATAAAAGATGTTCTCAAACATATCACGGAGTGTTTTACAAGAATGCTGGGTTGTGTAAAAAAAACAAACAAACAAAAACATTTCGAAAATATTATGGAATCTTCCATAACAGTGTATGGAGGTTTGAGCTAAATATTAGGTTGGAAAGAAAGTTCTGCAACACTCTTTCTAAATTTTTCTTTCTTTTTGAAAAATCAATAGGTAACATTTATGACTAACAAATGGTAGAACATTCTCGTGGCTTTAATCCACGAGGTGGATATAAGTGCTGCAGTCAATAGTTACCAAGAAAATTCAAAAAACCCAGACCACTGGTAAATCCACACTCCGAGTCACTGTCTAGTACAAATGTCTACATAACTGTGGATTCGTGTCAAAGACCAACACTATCTGCAATCGCTTCAATAAGGCATGTCGTGCACCGCTACAGCGTGTTTCACCTTTACCAGCGCTTCCGATCTTTTGATATTTTCATAAGAAGCCAGCAGCGTCCTACACACTCCATTACAGGAAGGGCTCCTACGGAAGCTCATTTACAAATTCTTCGTTATGGGCACCATTGTGTAGGTAGAGGTCTAGGCTGCGGAACTCCAAAAGCTGGTCGGGGCAGCTCGTCTTGAGCCCTCGTACCGCGACAATATTTAATTCTTTCATGACATTGCGAATCACCATGATTCTAAATGGGCCCGGTAAGAAATTCTGGACCTGCGGCAAGAATTTTTACCTCTCTTAGCGTATTACCCTGGTCGAGCTATAAACGATTGCCACCTATCCTGACCTTAAATCATCATCTTGATGACGAAATAATTAGACGATCAACTCCAACTCGAAAGTGAGGTCGCCTCCTTTCTCGACCCACACTCCGCTGGGTTTTGGCAAAGGAGCATCAAGAAATTTTTTGAGCGTTGAAGACAAGTGGTGGACACTTCATGGTATTGCGTAGCATAAAGACCGCGTCTCAGGGTTGTGAAACAAAAATGATAAATTAAAAACAATAAATTTGGGCAAAAGATGGCTAGTATCTGGTTGCAGGATTTTCTTTCCACCACATTACCATAGGTCGTGATGAAATGTAAACACTCATTACTGCTCCATTCACATGGAATCAATGGATCACACTACTTTCGACAGTTCTACGGTAGGAAGTAAAGAGTCATTCAATGCGATGGCTGGAATTCGGAGGACTTCACTAGTTAGTGAGAGGAGGATCGCGATGGAGGTAGATACTGGTCTACAGCCAGACGGTCGAATGTGCGTTACGCACATTCGAAAGTTCGCTCTCCCACTTTAAGAAAGCAGGTTCGACCCCTCCGCCCCTCACCCACCATTACTTTGAGGGTCTCATGCCAGTACGCCCACTTCCGCACCCCTACCAAAAACCCCACCGTTCTGTTTGCCGTTTCTATATACATTTCCTTCTGAGACAAGCATCACCGAGCCAAACTGCGAGCCCCTTTTTTCTATCCGCAACGATCGTGGCCGGAGGGTATGGATTGTAAGTGAGGTAAAGTAAAAATGTCCAAAAGAAAAGAAAATCTACTTTTTTCTAATTCTTCTGCTTGCTTCCGATGTAAGAAGTTCTATTACGAAATCGACAGAACCCTTCAAAGCGGCCCTCTGCTGCCGCCACGACCCTTTCAACTTCCAAAAAAATACGACTCCCTTTTCATGTTTTGAGCTTCATCAACCCAAAATAAGACCCTTCCCTCCAAGAAAACAAATGCGATCACACCTTGTTGAAAACTGCGTAACGCACATTTGACGCTGCTCCCAACACCCCTCCAGCAGTAAGGTCCCCAAGTTAGTATCGCACCCGATCATCCGCAAACACTGCCTTTAAAATGCACTTTTAATTCAAAGCAGCTTTCGCAGACATTTCACCTCTTTAGTTTTCAAGGTGGCGAGGTGAAATGACGAAGTGACCGCGACACCGCAGTTATACGTGGGACCAAAGAAACGAGGAGCCGGACATGTGGTCAGACGCATGGATGATCGGTGGACCACACGCGTTACGTTCTGGTATCCACGAGACGTGAAGCGCACACTTGGCCGTCCTGCAACACGATGGAGAGACTCCCTGAAGAAACTTCAAGAAGATGCGGGCCAACACTGGGCCCAAACCGCTCAAGATCGTCAAAAATGGAGGGAAGCGTGTGCTCGCCGCTGAGGATCATCGGCTGACAACGAGCATCCAGTATCCAAGTAAGGCCGATGTCAGACTTTGCGAATCGCGCGATTCGCTACTAGCGATTCGCGCGATTCGCTAGCGTCCGCGGTCGCGTTGCGGTACCAGCCAATTGAGTGATTCACTGGCCGCGACGCGACCGCAGACGCTAGCGAATCGCGCGATTCGCAAAGTCTGACATCGGCCTAAATAAGTTTTCAAATACTCGACGTTTTAGTAATTTAGCAAGACATTGTACAAGAGGAGAACACGTTCATGCGTCTCTACGCATGAGATCAAAAGTTTGAGATGTCTCATGCATTCCAGAAAAAGTGGTGAGAGCGAAAAACTCAACTCCTGATTTTTTCCAAATGTTTCCATGTCAGTGCGGAGGAGGTTAGTATAAGAACTTTATAGCTTGATTATTTACAAAGTGGATCGCCTTCGAGATTTATACAATCAGGTTCCCTCTGGATGCCACCTCAGTAATTGTGGGGCGTGAACGATCTTTCAGCTGTCTCTGAAAACAAAGCAGATTTCTTGAGTTTTCTGAAAAGATCCGATATGTCATTAGTGAAAAAGTTCACAAATTCCTGAAGAAGAACACTACCCGCAATGAGTTTTCCACCACACTTGCTGCGAAGCCGTCACCAATCACATTGAGCGACGTCCGTATTCGATCTCTAAATGTCCATAAGTCTGATCTGCTGACGGAAGGGAACATTACCTTCTCTGACACTCTAAATTGTGGGACTGCGCGGCTGTTCTGGTTCCTTACGCGTAAGGCACAACCCATGATCAGGTCGGTAAGGTTTTCCTCTTGAAAATGAAAATAGGTGCGAACTGGACTGCCATCGAAGAAAATGGGAAAGAAACCATCAGGAACACTAGGAATGGGAGTGACCTTTTCTAGACTCTGGGGAAGTGGAGGGCATGAGAGATAGGCAGGGAAATAAGGTGCTGAGGAGGGAGAAAAGACTCAGAGTCGAGAGAGCACAGCAGGTGGGTGAGAGAGCAAACACCGCAACGATAGTCGTGTGCGGTTGCTTAGTTGTCCATGGTCAGTCGTATCTACTTAATGCTCCTTTATGTTGGATGTTTTGTGTCGTGGAAATGACCCTTTTCTTCAGGTGCGTCTACTTCAGCGCTTCGCTCGCGAAAGAGCTTGCATCAACAAACCTAATCGAGTGAGCTTCGCAAGAAAACACGAAAAAAGGGACGAAAAAGGGCATGAAAAAATGAGGTTCATATTGTTGGAAACTGTTCGTTAATAATGTTAGTAGGGGTAGTCTATCATCTCCGCAAAAATAACAACATCAATCAACTGCGAACAGCAGAGGAATTGTTGTAGCTATCAACAGTGCTAGTGATGGCGGATGCACGCCAGCTGGCCTGATTCAACGAGGAGTTTGTGCTGTAGCGCTGAAATGATGAAAGGGGAAAATTTAGGGCGAAAACATAAAGACGAATAAAGTAGGTAAATTCTATTCACAAATTGGGTGCTCTCCGCGACTGACAAGTGGACGTTCGTTTCTAGAGTCGGTTTTCAGGATTATGAAGGAGCGCTCTGTTGTGCCTGCTTTGCTTGTGCGTATGGGCTTTGTTTCTGCTGCAACTGGTAAAATATAGGATGTAGAAAAGAAGATGGATCGTTTGCTAGTCACTAGTCAGTTGGATGTGTCGAGCTTTGGACGGAATCCCTGGCGACGCGCATCGAGCTTATCGAATTCGATGAGCGAGTGCAGCGTTAGCTGTGCTGTCATCGTGAGCATTTAGATACAGGCACATCGCTCGGGCTCTGGAATGCACCTGCTCAGGATTGGTGCAGCTGACATTCTGACATCGCTTTTGGCGACAGACAAACTGTTCAGACAACCATTTTTGAAATTAGAATGGAAAAGCTGTGCATATTGAGAATTCTGTAGTTTAGATGTGGTTAACTTATAGAATTACCCCCACTTTTGATCTCTCTAGCATACCTTCATCGTATAGATAACTGATGCAGCGAATTGGCATATGATGATTTGTGCGATAGAATCGACTGCACAGCTCGTTAAAGAGCGCATCCATCTTCAATTACTATTGCATGCTCAATGGCTGAAGCTTTAAGTGCAGGATTCAATTATTGCCAAAAGAGATACGAGATCAGATACAGTACCTCCCATAACTTTGTTAAAAAAGACGCGGAAGACGCGGATCCGCGTCTTTTTCGTCTTTTTGCTATAATTTGATTTCTGATCGCTTTTCGACATGAAAAACTATACCATTAGACTCAGCTCGTCGAGTGCTATTAGAATGTCCTCTCAGATTTCAGAAAATTTCATTTTTCTATTTTTTCCTATCCCAAGCACCGAGGCTTGTACTCATTAGGGCGTCGAAACTAGCCAATTACAGCCAGAGACAAACGGCTTCCACTAGTATTCAGCAAGCCTTTTCGCTTCTTTTTTGTTTTGGAATAGTATGAAAAAAGTGACTAACGTGTTCTTCAGGTGATGCTGATCATTTTGATACCTGATATTCCCTATTTAAGTCAACTTTGTTTAAATCCATTTTTGGAACGAAGTTGCATCTTTGAAGCGAAAAATAAGGAGAATGGGCCAAACTATGACATCAGCTGAATAGAGCACCTCTTCTAATTAACCTACCCTGCTGATAGTAAGCTTTTCAAGTTCCTCTCTGCCACCAGCTGTCAATTTCGGGCCCTTGTTTGAGAGGAATTTTCACATTTTTTCATCGAAAGGAAACCTCCCAAAAGTTATATCATTCGAATACTCATCGAAAACACTATGTAATGATATGAAGGGTAAGTCAGGAAATTTTCTCATTATTACTTCCAATTTTGGCACTGCCTGCCTTCTCTTCCCGCGAACACTCGACCGGCGAGCTAATTAGCCGTGTCACCGTGGCCGATGACCTAAGCATCTTACACCACAATTGCCGTAGGACCTCTTTCACATCCCAACGGACGCCCAACAGTCCGTTATACATAGCACTATTTGGAGGACACCGTCAGAGCCCGAAAAAGAGTTCATAAAAATTATTCAGATTTCGAGACGATGGAACAAGTGATGGATTCATCAGAACAGAACATGGAGGAGGAGAACAGAACAGAACACATACATTGCGTAAGCTGTAAGCTTTTAGTAACAAAGGTTCATCTTGCAAAAGGGAGAGGTGTTGATATGTAAATTTAGGAAGAAGATTTTCGCATATTTTCACTTTTCTGGTAAAAAGAACCCACAATTTGTTTGTATTTGCTATTACGCGATATGTCCTTATGTGGTGGCGAGACTGTGCTATTAATAGCGCTACTGGTGATGTTAGTTTGAAGATTGAGTAGGGTTTCTTCTAGAAAATCGCCACTTTTCTCAGCAGAGGATGTTTGATTGAATCGGCCGGTTACGTACATGTTGATATTGCTCAAGTGGCAGAACAGTATTGTGTACCGTTCATCCACCCGGCCTTCTTCTCATTCATTGATGGCAGTGGTAAGCGTCCACTTAAAAATAGGGGCTGAAAAATTAGCAATAAACGAACCAACGAACATATCAGGCATGAATGATTAACTTAATCTCTAATAGTATTAGTAGAGCATGATTATCTTCCTATTAACTTGATAAACGACGACTGTGCTAACTCCTTCTTTGAGAGAGATCAAGAGCAAGGAGTAGTGTATGAGTTACAAAATTGGAGTCGCGATGCCGTGCAGGCTACGATACTGCTGGCGCATGCATTTTGAAGATTCTTGTTTTGGCGTTCTTTCTTGAGCCAAACATACAACTGGTAATTATTATTGAATGAATGTATCGCGTCGATGCAGTATGTGAAAACGTACCTAAATATATTTTTGTGAAGTTGCATTAGTAATATGCAGCCGTCGGAAACCAACGCATCTGTGTGAGAGTGACATTGCTTGATTTCGTCTCATATCATTGGCTTTGATGGGGGGCAACAGCCACAAAACAAAAAAAAAGCTTAGAATGACTGCACTGCTATTTGTGTCTGCGTCTGCAAGGAAATGAGTGGCAAGGCCGCCCATGGGTAAATAACCCGAACAGATTGGGTTCAGCTCTGTGAGGACTGGTATCCATGTTAAAGGTGATTGTGTAACACCCACCAAATGGTATATCACAACACCTACGTTGGCCACTTTTATGTCATTCAGAGTGCCGGCAGATGGCAGCTGGGGCATTGCGAGACAGTAGAGCGCAAAACTTACGCAGGAACGGGAGGTTCCGGCGGTTGCGGGCTCTCGTCTGCTATTGGAATCGCTAGTGTTCATTTTTCTCATGGTTGATCCTCCCCTTTCCTTCGCCTCGGCTTTGCCGATCTTGGCGAAACCCGTTTCTAGCCGTCTACTCCAACTCATTTTATTGTAGTGCCGCCACTTGAGCTGTGCGGCCGTCACCCAACATTTGACGGGATTTCACTGCGCGACAGTTTCACTATTTCGGGAAACACTATTTTGTCTTCCTTCATATGAATGCAGGTTTGTTTCCATTAGGGCGGAAGTGGTGTAGTGGCAAGTGGCACGCTTACCACGCGAGCGGTCCGGGGATCAAATCCTGGGTCGTGAGTCGCCCGGGCCAACCAAGCCTTCCATCCCTCCGGGGTCGGTTAATTGGTACCAGACTTGTCTGGGAGGATAAAAAGACTGATTTGGACCCGACATTCGTAATTAGGCAACATCGAGTTCAACGCCTGCGAATGTATATGGAAGTGAATGCGTGCGCATCCAAAACGGGATTGAGTCACGGCAAGGCTTTATTTTTTATCTGCCAGTTTTTATCAGGTTTTTCATCTTGCACTCACTGACTGGAATTGAAGAGAATGTAGCAAACTCTAAGGGACATGATACATAGTCAGATTCTTTTGGGGCGCTCAACGCGGACAGCTCACATTGTTCGCACAGTATGTCTGTCCGCTGTTGTCTTAAGAAGGAGCTCTGATTCTTTTTCCATACGCTCTGGTCTCTGCTCAACGCCTCCCATCAGTGTTTGGTGATCGTAATTTAAGGTTGACTCGCAACCCTATGTAAGCAGGCTATGGGCACTCAGGCAGACTTCGGACAGCTAATCTCAGCAGTGAAGCGAAAACGGACGGACTGTTTGATTTCAAAGCGAGGTGAAGGGTTACTTTGTAAGGTTTGGTATTAGGGTTTGGGGCTGTTGGGAGTGTGGTCCGGGAGCCATGAATTGCTTCTGGTCTTGTCAGGCATGCAGTCGGGATTTTTACACAATTCGAGCTCATAAGAGTTATTAATCGTGAGACTGCGAAGAAGGAGCGAAGAAGTGATGCTACTATTTGACGTTGGATGTTTGAGGATGGTGATCGGTTTTGATGGCTTTTCGTCCTCGTGACTTGGATAACTCTTCCCATTGGGCTATCTCCGCGCCGTGCTCGAACTCACGATAAATGATTAGTAAACGTTTTGCAGTACTCACTTTGACATCGCTCCAGCTGCTAACCATATATCATTTAGTTCCAAGAGGCTGCCACATATCAAGCTGGTGATACCAATAGGCGAGAACCTTCACACATTTGTTATAACATTTTCCAGACTCTTTTAAATACTTAAGGGCACTTTACCACATCACCGATAACATTAGTTTCATGATAATTTTGTCCAGCGCCATGAAGAAGTCCACAAGTACTCGGACCTTTTCGGCATAATAAGACGTCACGATGCCAAATCCAATGCAGAACACAATTATACCTGAAACAAGCCTTTTTCACGTACACAACGAGCAAATATTCCTTGTGAGGACGACCATGGCATGACGAAGAGACATAGCGCTACGAGGAGGAAGGAAAATGCGAGAGAGCACGTCTACGCGAGAGGGCGCAGACGCCACGTATGCTGCGATTGATAAGAATGGCAGCGGTCGCAGCGGTCAAGCGAAGGCATTAGCTCTCCTTGTCGCGCACTTTCAAGTCGCGACAGTACCACCACTCCTGTGATTAAGGGTCCTGCTATGCACTTGACGAGAAAATTTCTTGAATGTCTAATCGAGAGTTATGGCTTCAATTTAAGAGAATTCCGTCGTCAAGTAGAACGCTATCAACGATACTTTCGAAAGAGTAGATTAATTGCATTGTTGCAGGTTCCCACTTTCTCCAGCAGAAAAAGGAATCGTGGAGCGAAAAAGGTCTACCTATTATGTTCATTCCTCGTTGTTCCGAAACCTCCTTTTTGATTTCCTGCACGGTGCCATTACCATGAGCAACTGGACTTTTTCCTTTGAATCGTTTGTGAGCGTTCAAATGAAGCACGAATGATATTGTCTGGGAACATATTTCTGGAAAATCACAGCAGAGGCGTATCAAACAGTTGATGTTGAGAGAACATGCTTCTATTCGTAAAAACGTACCGAATGAGATCCAAGATAGTATCCACCGCAGAAATTTTGTGTGTGTCCCCTACGGGTAGTCCAGAACTCAATCTCGGATCCCCTGGATGGATCATCAAAACGAGGAATATGCCCAACTGAAAAAATGGTATAGCGTTCGCGGTAACTTGCAGCTTTCAACCCACTGGAAATCATGAATTTCTACTCAAAGTCTCGTTCAAAGTTATACGTATAGTTCCCATTACGCGATGCTCTTCGAGTAGTGCAACAATTTTCACTTATTTTTTCTGCTGGCCAGAGATCGATTTTTAAACGGCAGCATATCAATACTTCCCTCTCATGCATCCAAATAAGCATGTCAAACTCTACGGTTCCTCGATAGCTTCCCCAATATTGCACCTGAACCCGCTGAACTGATATTCTCCTTCTGATTGAGACGGGACATCCAAACAAGTATCGCCCATCCACTGTACTTCACAATCTAGAGCCTGCCATGGACAAAAGAGAATAACAGTCCAAGGCCGTCCTCGCCATGGCCATCCTTTCAATCCAAGGAGAACAGTGAGAAAAGCAGTCGACAGAGCAGACAGTCAAAGCAACTTCCGCTTTCTTGATGAAGATGACCATAGACTTGGAATTTTCTAGCAGTACATTGCAGAAACAAAGTATGTGACTTGGGCTAAAAAGAGGCGGTCAGCAGATGAAAGCGCTGACAGATGAGATGATTTTCACAGCTATACAACTTTTACAGGTATAGTTTTTGCGACTGATGAAAGCTACAACCCACGAGGACTATCCAGTTCTTGTCATGGTTTGAGCTGAGGCCATGATTTGAGCTTGATTTTTACCAGTGTTCAGTTGCCGAAGGTTGTTTCAGCAGGCCTCAATTTCAAGGTCTCAGGCCATGGGGAGGAATCGTAAGCTTCTAATGCGACGGCGCTACTACAAAGAGGTCGAAAAGTGCTCAACTGATGTAGTGACATCTTCGGATCTTCATATCCTTGGACGAATGCCTCATCTGTCCTTCGATCTGAACCTGGTGGAGCCTTCTTCTGGGTCATGATAGAGATGTAATATAATACATCAAAAATCGCACCTACATGACGAAACTCGTACCCTCTCCCTGCAAACTTTGGAGTGTATACCCAGGGGGAATATATGGGCCGCAGAAGGATCACACTCAAGATGACTGACGGCCAACGATAAAGGGAAACATCGGGTAAACGTCATCGACCGGAATACGTAATTGTTAAAGCAGCAGTCCCAGCAGGTTCAACCATTCGACCTTAAAGGGTGGAAACATGCACTAGCCCTAGTCAAGTACATAGGAAATGTCACTGATTTGAAAACTGACCTTTGAAAGGCTTTGGAAGGGAGTCTAAGACCGACGTCATACTTTGCGAATCGCTGGATCCGAACGTTGCGCCAGCGAATCAAACGTTACACCAGCGAATCGAACTTTGCACCAGCGAGTCGAACGATGTACCAGCGACTCAATAGTGGCGGGAA
>MU893048.1:0-11721 GCA_036418205.1 Ostertagia ostertagi
AAAAGGTGCCCTGTTTCTTTTCGAATTGGCCGACCGATAAGCCATGGCAATTTTCAAATTGAAATTCTTCCTCTAAAACGCTATTGTTTTATATTAGGTCGGTCCATAAGTCTTGCAACAAACTGGCCAATTTTGAATTTAATATTTTCATTATCTTTTTGTTCCATTCATCCGGCATGCTACCCTCCATCAATATCTACAACCTATTGCCAACACACTAGTAGCTGCTCGATGCCTCCCTTGTAGGACTCTACTGAATTCTGATCGAAGAAAGATCAGATGTCGATTTTGACATCATCATAGTTAGGATGAGCTTTCTTCTCTAGGAGATGGTTTGGAGAGGGGAGCAGAAGGGCATTATTTGGCACGAGGTCAGGGCTATAACGTGAATACGGAAGAACTCTCCGTCCCAGAGTCTCGAAATTTTCCTGAATTTTCTTAGCAAGAGGTTTTTCAACGGTGTCATACAAAAGCAAACTTTGCCTTGTTTTTCTTTCGTATTAAAAGCGTTGCATTCGAGCTGTGGATAGTTGACTTTCGCGTTGACTGCGACATCTACACGGAGGGGTTTCCAGAGCTTAACTCCTCTCGTGTTCCACCAAAAATCCGAGAAGGCCCTACTTGGACGAGGTTGAACTTAAGCAATAAGATCTCCCGAAGCGTTTGAGCTGGACTACCGCCGCTTGTTCATTTGTTAGTAAACTGTACCCACTCCTCATCTTCGGCAAATGTGATGGATGGTCAATCGTAGAATCCCTAGTAAGTCGACTTGAACATAACGGTGTCAGATCGTGTTTGGAGCTGAATCGGGCTCAAGGCACGTGGGGACCAAACTCTACATTTTCGGATCTTCACAAGTCTTTGGAGATGCCACAGTGCTGTCTCCTTGTCGCATCGGAATCGCTCTAGCAAATGATCGATACTCTATCCAGATCCCTTTTCAACGCCGTCAGATAGAGCATCGTGATTGTCAGTCACAGGGTGGTTGGAGTGTGGGTTATTTTCAAATAAAAAAGTCAACGCTGAGCAGAGTGAAGCGCCGTTGCACTGTGGTTTGAGAGAGCTTGCCCTCGCCTATCTTCTGGCCAATCCTTGGTCTAGCATGACTTGCGGAACATTCCAAGCAGTACTCGTAAAAATTAAGGGCACGAGAGCCCTCTCGCGAAATCGGTGTAATATCCATAATAAGTAAGCAGACAACGAGCTGGACCGTTGGCTGAAATTGCAAAGGTTGATGCTACGTCAGGAAATATGTTGCGGATTTTCAGGAGTTCTCCCTAAAATTCTATAGCATTAAATGTAGTTTGTTGCAAGACTTATGGACCGACCTAATACGAGGTGTGTGTGTTCCTTTTGTGAGCAACTCTTCTGCTCTATTCGCTCAATTGATTTGTTTTTATGTTTGTTGGGAATTAGTTCGAATTTTAGGTGTTTAGGAATAAGGTGTTTTATCCACGAAAGTGACCGCATTTCTTGGAAAAAAATTATTCCTGAGAAGATGAGAAAATCAACCAGGCGTACATTCCTAACTTAGTCATGACTTGTTCTTTAAATTCTACTAGTTTTTCAATGTCTCGGCTATAAAAAAATTTCGACCTCGATCTCAGGTAATGGTGCTTGACCGTCGAGTTCTGGTTGAAAAACCAGGTCTGGAAATGGAATGACGCGACTTGTTGGGAAACCTAATAGTGTAATGTTTAGAAGAGGTCATGCATAAGTAGAGGGTACAGTATTGATTGATTTCTCCAAGGGAAGATAAAGTTAGAGATAGTTGTCGGTTTGGTCAATTTTTGTCGGCTGGACCTCCCATTTCGCAGGCCTAAAATTTGAAAACCATGGAACATAGATGGAAGAAGAACACAGCATCTTGTAAAGCAAGCAATTCTCTTTCGAGAGGCATATGAATAGCTGTAAAAGCATGGGGATTTGGATAAAAATTTTTGGTTGAAAAAAAGCGACACTACTCATGAGACAACCTAATATATTGCAGAATTTAGTCATTACCGGGGATCTAACTCGGGAGCATTTCTTCACCAATGTTTTGACATTCCTGAAGGCGTTCAGGAAAAGTGGGTTATGGTTCGTTGTTCCTCAGTAATGAAGCCCCTATAAGACATGTCATGGATACCGAGTTTTCAAAAAGTCGGCTTTCATGTCGCTGAAAGTGACACGTTCCTTCCATTCTGGTTTATTATCTAGCTTAACAATGTCAAGTACTATGCACAAAAATATTGTATTTTTGACGGAGCAATCATAGTATACGCAGCCTACTAGTAATCATAGCAGTGTTTGCATGAAATTCAATCAAGTCTTCAGCAAATGATAACTTTCGTTCCTATCAAGAAAGCCCAAACTCATTAAACCGCTAATCCTTTCGGGGTTCTAAATAATGGTGAATGTAAATAAATGATAAGCCTTAGCTCTTATGTATAAATAAGCACGCATATTAACTTCGTATATATTCATTTTGTGAGAGAACTAGGATCTACTGACAGCAACAACAGCAGCAGTATTGTAGCACATTCAACTGTTCTAGGTGGACAATAGGTGTTATCTTATATCAAGAAGAAGTGATAAGGATGGCGTTTACGAGTGTTCTTGTTTATATTTAATGACGCGAGTATATCTGATACCCAGAACCGTTATCTGCGCGTGATTCTTGCGATTGAGATTTGCTATGCACCGAAACATGGTCAAAGACTCAATAAGTATCTTACAGTGAAGAGAAGAAGGTGGGAGTTATACATCGGATGCTATATACTGCCGAGAGAGAATATGCCTCGATATTGCCATAGGCCCGCTCCTCGTGTTTTCTGCGCTAAAAAGCCTAGGCCTCGAGAGTGCATTTTGCGAGTCGGCGAGCGAATATAGTCTAGGCGGAGGCGAAGATTACACCACCAATGAATATTGAGACGGCCAAACGCTTGCATAAAATTCTATAATTTAGACATCTTGAGAAAATAATCTGTCAAACACGGATGCTCGTAGCCATCTCGTAGACGAGATTCTAAGCAAGATTCGAATAATCTCTTATCGAGTAGAGAAGGTAGGTTCTCAATTATCACAGGAAAATCTCTACAGTACGTTGTATGCTGTATGTCATAGTCACCCGACACATAACTTATAACGGCGCGTGCAGGATTCCGTACCCTGCATGATACCTCGTCATGACCCTCATCATCGTAACAGCTAATAATAGGCTTACGTCGCACGTAGTAACCCTGAGATTCATGCTCGCAAGCCTGCGCCTCTACTAACTTCTGCACCAGCAAGCTGTGCCTGCTCCTGGGGGCTCGTCTTCTCTGGCGACCTCCGACCGGAGATCGCCATAAATTTGGGAGAGAGGTGTGCAGTCGAACACATTCAATTGGACAGAGATGGAGGCAATTAGGGTGATCATTGACGTAAATAAATTTGTTTGTAAGGGAAGCTATAATGTGTTGATACTCGACAATTTACGCCAGTTAGACAACTCTTTGTTTCAAAGTTACTTTTTTCTCCTTCTATGCTAGCATTCTTGAATTATTTGCGGCTTGAGAGCGTGACCTATGGAAAGAAAAGAGGAATGCCGACCTGGAATACAAATCGATGATTCCCAAATCGAAATCATTAATTTGTTAGGCTAATTTCTTGATTTTCTGGATATAAAAAGCAAATTCGAAACAAGCAGCAGGCAACTATGAAATTTCTCGCTTTTCTTGCACTCTGTCTGCTCACCATTGGTGGTGTCGTGGATGGATGGTACCTGACGAAACTCCGGCGCTCCTCGGTGAGGTTCTTTCCTAAGCAGTATGCATGTGTCCCATTGACGCTCCCACTTGTCCGTGATTGGTTGCGCGAACACTGGTACTTATACATACCTGCGAGTCAGCCAATTCGAGATCAGTGGGCGTGCCGACAGTATACGTTACAATAACTGCTCTACATTCTTGCAATCCGGAATTTGGAGGAGCATCCTACAAGTATATATGAACTAATACGGAGTAGTACGAGCACGAGCGAGCAGGCCGACCATCCTCGCAATTTCCTGAAATTTTGTGACGCCCCCTCCTTTAAGGGGATCTCTATGCGCCCTCACTGCCATCGGTCTTAGGAGGCTCTTAAATACGACCTCGCCTCTCCTCACCCCGACTGCTTCCCTCGCCAGTAGTATTAAAGTATTTCTGTAGAATTTCATTGTGAGAACACGTACGCACATTTCCAAAGATCTGCGATCACTTCCTCCCCCCCCCCCATCCAGTCATAGGAGCCATCTTTTTAAATACGATATTCTTCTTCCCCAATCTCACTCTCTTCGATTTTCTCAATATCGATCTGCCCCTCGCTAACCTCCGCTGTACTTTCAAGAGAAGAACAAAAGGTAGCCCTTGTTAGTCGAACTTTCCCACTACAGCTCTGAGCTCTTCCATCTCAGGAAAAGCACTTAATAACGCGCCTCCCAACCGACGCAATACACCGGCGTTGACCCTTCGAGAAAGATAAAACAACGCTTGCCCCCTCCTTGCTGGTAGCTCAACCAACAACACAGGCCGAATTTACTTAATATGTGTGAAAAGAGCAGGTGCGGGTCCTCTCCCCCAGTCCATCAAGTTGCACCCGGCCGACTCACCGGCCAATCCGACGGGAGGAGCACAGCTGGGGCAAAAAGTTCGAAGAGCTGGTGTCGAGAGCCAAAAATGGCGATTATGGCGCCGCTCTCATCGGCAACAAAATACCTCACATGGAGCGAAGCTACAATCTTCTATTTCCGAAAATGCCCTCAACGAGGCCTTGAGGAAGTCAGTGAGAGTGAAAGGAATGTTCGCCACAAGCAACAGGCGAACCCTTATCATGGTCTGGACGGGGATCTCAACTAGCGGTCGCTCACCACCTCTGCCTATTTACAAAGGAGTACAACTTGGTGTTAGACCGAACCAAGGGACATTTCGGTGCCCCATTTGTTAGAGAGGAATTTAGCCACTCTCAGGCGAGGTGCTGGTCGTTTCAATAGGGGACACTTTCTACGTAGGAACGCAAATTGTAGAAGGTGTGTGCAGACACAACGCCGGGCATTAGCCCGCTAGTAGGAAGGAACCAGCGCGAGGGAATGTATAGACACACGGTAATCGCTACCTAGGAACAAATTCAAGCCTTGGTCCGCAAGAAAATCGTGCCTGTTAGGTCGCTAATCGCCTTTCAAAAACGCGGCCCTCCAACCATGACGCTTTTCTCCCTCCTGCACTCGCCACACTTCTTCCTGAGGGATTACGCCGGTAATTTGTCGTCCGCGTATACGTATCATTTGCATTTGATCTTGCGGATGCATGGTTGTAATGAAAGAGCACGCAGCACGCAACCACTAGGCAAGCAGAACTACCCCGATGGCTGACGCCAACTCTTTACTAATTCGTAGAATCTGAAATTACCACACTTGCGTTAACCCACACCATCGTTTCGGTCCAAAGCTTATCTGGATTTGTGTAATGTCCACCTTTTTGTGCGCGACTGGGAGACGTTTCGCCCAATAATCCCACAATCACATCTGGTTCATCTACTTTTGATGAGCTAGTTTTTTTAGCTTACGTATCTTTCCCTAATATCAAGCCCCGGAATAAAACTAGTGTATAAGAGCGCTTCTTAGTGATGACTGAGGCGCGGAATCAACTGAGAGGGAAAGGAAAGCAAGACAAGCCAACGTATAAGCTATGATTGAGGCCTTGACATTCAGCAATGTCGGATCTGCTACGAGGCGAGGGGCGATCATAGAAGACAAAACACGCGATGAAGCACACGGTTCGAGAAGCACTTGATCTCTACATCAACGCGGTAGGTGAGAGGCGCGCTGCCACTGGGTGCAGGCCGTATGGATTATGCACATTTCATGTGTAGGCAAGTGGCATATGACAATGAGTACTAATCATCGCGGCAATTTTCCTTATAGTATGCTTCCTAATATTTGACTAGTCCCGGGGCTTGCAGCCTTCGAGTTTTTCCACAGAAGTGTTGAGCACCGATTGCAGTGAGCCTTCTCGAGCTCGACGGTGATGGGTGAGGGTGTCATATTTTAAGGACAGTGAAAGCGGTGAAGGAAGGCCTGCTTCGTCTTATGAGCGATAC
This sequence comes from Ostertagia ostertagi, assembly GCA_036418205.1. NCBI lineage: Eukaryota > Metazoa > Nematoda > Chromadorea > Rhabditida > Trichostrongylidae > Ostertagia > Ostertagia ostertagi. The sequence goes on from MU893048.1 coordinate 6,097, forward strand.
CAACAAATGTTATTGTAAAACTTCCAACAGCAACTGCACTCTATATGACGAAAAGTTTGATGATTTGCGTTATGAACAATGGGACTTTTTCTGCACCCTCCTACTTTATGGTATACCATAGGTTCTGTACTTTTGTGAATCATTTGGACCATAGCTGATACGTAGGGAAACAAACTAAAAGTAGCTAGCACGATGACCATGGGAGATAATTCGCGCAGGTGTACTCGATCCTCTTTCCGCCATCTGAAAGCAGGCCGATATGATTTTGATGTGATTAGATTTGAGTGTGGATGTGTAATCCACATTTGAAGCAAAAGTTCAAGCAGGGTCTGTAGCTTTCAATTTATTGGGATTGAGGATGCAGTAGCCCTAGTGTAGAACATATGAAGTGTAATGTTAACAGAAATCACCTCTGAAAGCCGCATAAAGGGCGTCAAGTTCCTTGAAAGTGGGTGTGGTTGGAAATCCTTCTTCTTGCCAGCCGTGATTGGCTGCGGAGGCACTCGTGACCGTTTTGGGACCACAGGGATTATTTGAACTCGGTCCTTTGAAGCAATCAATGCGGTGGCGCCGACTAGTCCGGATATCCATATTTTTCCCTCCTACCTTCTAACTTGAAAACATGAAACGATTTTACTATTGCGAGCCAATTGCAATTACTGGAGAAGTAGCCAGCCATTGCTGGCTATTGCTAGCAATTGTAAATGGAGCGCAATTTTAAATGCGGGGCCAGGTTTAAAACACTCGTCCAACAGCCTCTTGCCCATCGCTAAGCGGCGTAGGGGAGTCCCTGTCTAATTCCCTGTTCGACGTTTTTTTTTACTTTTTCTTTCATTATTGGTCAACATTTCACCTACATTTTCATTATGGGTGGTTTTGCCTGCGAATCGTTTTTGGATTGCTTCTTTAATAATGGGATCAATCTACGGAAAAAGAATAGGATAGGAAGGCAAAGGATATGACGGTTTTGGATAGTGCTCACATTTATTAAAGCGTGGTATGAAACTCATCATCCTCATTTTCCTGGTTTAAGCTGCTTTTAAGAGCTGCTTGTCTACACTAAAATACTTTCCATGGCGAGAGAGGCTTGCCTGTCGCAGAGGCCTTTTTGATGTATTTCGACAAGTTCTACTTCTGACATAAAAGAAGGAGGACGCTCGTGAAAACTATCCCAGAAAAAATGAATTCAGGCCGAATTCTCGAACAGATTTATCGTCCTTGAACCTGTTTTCATGTACCGCCAGGTTTGCTCCGCCCGCTATCGCGCGCATCACAGCGTAGGGAGGAACCACGGAATAGGCGCAATGACGTACCTGGCATTATCACTCACTATGAATGTGTTTATACATCCTTACGAGCCTAACACTCCCTTCGGCGCTCCAGCGCATAGCAGCGCCATGTTCTCGCTCCCTTTCTCCTCTCCCCCTTCCCTCCCTCTTTCTCTCTCCACTCCCCTCCCTTCCAGGCTCCCCTTTCTTGCCCCTTCCTCTCTACCCCTCTCCTCCTCCGCTCATCCCTCCGGCTGCCACGGCAGCACCATGTAGAATGAGACTGAGTGTGCTCGATCGGTGTTTATATAGCCGCTGTGGGTGTTATCATGATCATGACATCAACATCTCGAAGTGTTGCCCTTCGTACTTCCTTGGTTTTGTGAGCGGTCGGTCCGGACGGACAGAACGACAACAACGTCCTGATGATATATTCACAACACACCGAACCGACACACTTGGTTTTGTCGCGTGTGATAGTGTGCCTGTGTGTCACGGGGTCTGGTTTTATATAATGATGATTTTGTGCCGACATAAACTCCCTACCCGATTAAACGGTTCCGCTCGTGATCACTTTTAAGGAAAGTAGTGGGACGCAAATGTCTTCTGACGTGAACATCACATTCGACCATTTACCATTAGATCTTCCTAGCAATCATTTAGTGTTTTGCTGGCACTAAATAATAATATGTATGCGTATCAAATGTTGCATATCAGCATCAGGTAAGAACCCGTTCAGCTCCATGTTTTTCAGTACTTCTGGATAAACGACATCATGATCAGCATTCCACCACTATCTCTACTTGATGTTCAATGGGGAGCTTCGCAATGACATATGTCAATTTCTTTCGCTGTCAAAGACGTCAGCGCAGAGACAATATTTCTGTATCAGTTTTTGGAAATCACCAGTCCGTCTCTGGTCTCAACAAAGAGTACGATCGTCATAATGCTGCTCGTTCCGTGTATTGAATGAATACGGGAATAAATGTTAATAATAAGGTCATCCAGGAAGCAATGTTTCGCTTTTGAGCCAAGGTTTAATAGCGGGAACATCCACATCTCACCACTTGTTACCTCAAGTTGATGGGGAGAACACTTTCACAATAGCGATAAATTTTTACATTACCAGAAAATTCATTTAACTCTGCATGATTGCTACTACTATGTTGATCGATATCCTTAACGATAAACATAAAATCCTGCTATATATAAGCGGCTAGCTCGAGTCACAGTAATGATAGCGCAGTGGTTCTTACATATGTTATAGGGGGTGGGATGGGGACACAAGTGGTACGTGATAGGAACTGATAACGACTGATAATAGCTGATAAGAGGGGCTAGAAAGCGAGCATCGCCAATTTCGTTTTGTCGTTCATATTGGTACTAGAGCGTCTATACTTACAAGTGTTATGTGGGGCGGTCCCGGGACATTGGTGGTACATGATTGGAAGCGATAGCAACTGATAAGGATGCGTAGAACGCAAAAGTCGTCGATTCCGTTACCCAGCTCGCGTTGACACCAGAGCAACCATACTTACAAGTGTTATGTGGGGTGGGACGGGGACATTGTTGGTGGGTGAGATTCAGAGAAGGCAATCAGCCACGCCAGCCGAAGCCTCACGGAAACAGAGAAGAAATATGGTCAAATCGAGAAAGAAGGACTTGCACTAGTCTACGCAGTACGCAAGTTTCATCGATATTTGCTTGGACGCAAATTTACCCTTCTTACAGACCATAAGCCACTAGTCTCTATTTTTGGAAGCAAGAAAGGCCTGCCAGCTTATACCGCAAATCGTCTCCTACGTTGGTCATTGATACTTCGCGGATACGACTTCAAGATTGAGTACAGGAAGACCACGGACTTCGGACAAGCCGATGCCCTTTCACGTCTAATCGCTGACCAAACGGAGCAAGCTGAAGACATCGTCATTGCAAACGCTTCAAATGATGCCGACTACGAATGTAAGGCTGTAGAAGCGCAGGTTCCTATTGACATGAAGCAGATAGCAGATGAAACTCTCAAAGATGAAACACTGAAGGAAGTGATACAGTATGTTCGAGAAGACAAATGGCCAAAGAAGCCTCAACCGAAGATCAAATGTTACTTCGCACTTCGCCAGTCTCTTTCGCTTCAAGACGACTGTCTTTTCTTCGGACCAAAGAATCATAATCCCGTCAAAATTCCATGATCGCGTACTAGCACTCCTACACGATGGACATCCTGGTATGTCAAGAATGAAAGAGTCTTGCTCGCTGTTATGTCTATTGGACAAACATTACCAAGGATATCGAAAACTTCGTGCGAAACTGCTCCAACTGTCAAGAAGTTGCGAAGGCACCTGTCAAAACAGAACTGTTCTCATGGCCGAAAGAAGAGAAACCATGGTCACGTATCCATGTGGATTTTGCAGGACCGTACAAGTGGAAAAGATGTTTCTCATTATTGTGTTGATGCTTACTTCAAACGTAATCCAGAATCATGGTAGCATTCTATCAAGCCACAGCAAATCTACTATACATCGACAACCAATAGAATTAGTTCGCACAGTTTCGGATCCAAATACCCAGTCTCAAGACAATGGGAAGCAATTCATTTCGTTGGAATTCCCAAGAATTCTGGGCAGAGAAAAAATGGCATCACCCAATATTTCACTCTCTAGGCCCTACGCGCCACCACACAATCCGAACGACAAGTTGAAAGATTTCGTTGGTTACAATTCAAAGTGAATTGAGAAGCCTGAAATTCAAGGATAGGTCCGAGAACTCGCAGGTAAGCTCTTGATGAACTCACCCGGCATCACTTCCTGTGAAGCCGCTTTGACAAGGGGCCCTGTCGCCGCTGAAAATTTCTGGACATTTCAAAATCCAAACGCGCGGCTCACGTTACGATTCGAGGATACCATGGTCGACCACAAAGAGGGGGAGTGAGCGAGAAGCGAGAGACAGTGGAAAGGTGGTAGTTGATTAGATCACGGTGATTGGGGGCGCGCGGTCAGCAACCGTTCTGATGGCCGCACGATACGGGGTTGGGGTAAAGAACTTCAAAGGAGGCAGAAGCAAATGGATACCCGAAAAGTTCTCTTACGTCACGGACACGACACTGTATGATGTCCTTGTGGATGGAACAGTAGAGAGACGCCACGCAAATCAAATGCGTCTTCGCATATCTAGCCAACCAGACCAAACGTTTTCGGATGTCTTCGACTTACCGGAAGAACCACCTCAAACTACGAAGCCGACGGGCCCAATTTCAACGATTGCACCTGCACTCGATGATGACTTTGCCAGAAATACGGAACACACCACACCAAATCCTGCCAGAATGCCAAGTGGAGTCGATTCATCAGATGGACGACCACAACGCAATCGACGACCGCCGAACCGACTGCAGATCAGCCTATGAAGAAGTCCTACTTGTAGACAAATGAATCCTATTGATCAGATGAATGTAGTCGTGTATTGTTTTCACTCCCACCATTACATCTTAGGGGGGAGGTGTTGTAGATGGCCGGTTATTCTTCATAGGACAGTTACCATAGACTTGGCCAGTGATAAACTGTTATTGTGTTTACACTAGATTTGTTATTGAGTGATAGGTCGGCTATGGCCTATAAAAGCCTCAGTAGTTGGTGTGTCTCTAATTGTTCGTCCGTGCTCAATAAAGCACTTAGTGCAGAGCTGTTACAGTTGTGCATGTACAACTGTGCGTTTTGGATACCACTTGAAAGAACACTCTACGTAATCTCTAAATGTGTTATCATGCGCGCGCACGAAAACGAGGCAAATGAAACTGCCATAGACACCTGAAAACACATTGCCCGTTCATCAAATAAAAGGATAAAGGATAAAGCATTTGCCGTTGATCAATCCCTTTTGGGATGCGGCACGCATTCTACTTCCATTTGTACATTCGTAGTGGCGTTTGAATGCGATGTGGCCTATACAATGACTTGCGGGGGCCAGCCGATGTACAAGTCAGTGTTTTTTACGAACAGGATTTGATCCCTAGACCGCTCGCGTGGTAAGCGTGCCACTTGCCACTACACCACTTCCGCCCACGTACATCATATGTAGGCGGAGTCATTTTTCGAAGCACCTGTGGCATACCATTAATTGCTTCTTTCTGTTCAGTGTTCACGTTCTCCCATCCTAGCAAAAGAAGCGACCGACTATTGAAAAGGACCCGGCTTCTCCGTTCCAGCGCGCAAAGGCCTCGAGGACTTGTTTGGATAGCGTTCCCCTTTACTGACACACCGACCACCAAATACATCTCCCTTCTCTTTCCAACGCCTGCACTTCAAATGCACATTCCACGATCAGATGCGCGGGCTGTTGTGAATAAGCTGAAGGGAGATGC
>MU893049.1:0-14577 GCA_036418205.1 Ostertagia ostertagi
CTTCTTACTCCTCGAGACCTAACTCGGCGCAATTCGATGGAGGTTTTTCGAAACTTGAGAGCACTTTTTCATAGTTTTCATTCCTCAACTAGCTGAGCTGAACGAGATTAACGGTATTTCGGACATGAAAAAACTCAACGCTAAACCGACTAAAAACGAAAAAAGAACGCGAAATCGCGTTTTTCAAACTTTAAGAAGTTCAAAAATCAAATTTTGAACGTGAGTGTAGTATGTTCCACCGCTTCATGCAAGGGAGAAAGGCTGGTACCGGTGACTGACACGACCAAGCTCACTTGGGACCATGTCAGCCACCGGTGCCTGACATTTAGAAATCTTCTGGAACTGCGCTGCTCCGATTAGGTAATTTTGCGCGTCATCGCGAATGGGTTAAGCTTTTGACGACATTGTAAACCGATGTTGGCTGAATCCCGCTTCCCCGCCTGCGAAATTATTGTTCAGTGCTGGGTGACACCCAAAATTTTGGAATTTTTTTTTGCAAAGGGGCAAAAGTCTGATACCAACGCTAAGCTCTACTCTTAGCAATCAGTCTGGATCTCTGTGGGGAACCTGCTCATTGCTTGCATCATTACAAATAAATAAATATTTAACTATCCGTAGTGGTAGAACTTACCCAGTGGCTATCGAAGCTTGACATTCATCGCAGGCGGCGCGGTAAATGGGTTTGGAAAAGATGCCTAGTAGAGAAACGTTCAAGGACATGATGAGACCCTACTGTGGCAGAGGTTGCGCTAGTGACCGCGTGATAAGGGGCTGAAACCCTCCCAAAAGCTTATAGTATCCATTTCCGCTTACGTTGGAAGCAATTCCTATCCGATTAAAACTTCTATCTTCATCCGAGCAACTTCTACCTCAGCCCTGAGCTTCCATGCTCGAAATCATCTTGCAACAAAGTAGGTACCACCTTGTTGTTGGGTTCTCAGCCGTTTTCTTATATTACTTTTCACAGATGCACCATTTCGGTTTATCGCAATTTGCTGCCTTTGATAGGAAATAATTCCAACGTGGTTTTGAGGAACCCGTTCATTTTCAGGAGTCGCACCCAGACTATATGATTACGGTAGTGCCCGCGAACAAACAACGACCCGTGCCGAACAAATCTTTCATCGCTAAGGAGACGCGGTGATTCAGAATCGCTCAAAGTCACGGTCAGGTTGCATTTTACGAGAATCATCCAGCCAAGAATTGAGAATCTAAGCTGAAGATTTTGCATTTTCTGCTGTACAATCCTCAACTTACACCTGAGGGTTGCTTAATCTGTTCATTAGAATGAGGAAAACATCCTGACGGGCACTCATTCCTATCTTTTCTTTGTAGCACTCCCTTGAACTCTCTAAGCATAACTGATAAGACTCATTTGAGATATACTTTCAGTGGGGATCAGTGTCCTGCATCCCCCATATTCAGCAGATACGATATCAGAATTTCGCACCTGGTCATCCAATCTGGAGCTCCTCCACCGTCAGACCTAGGCAAAGAGGTCCACTCCCTTAGTTCATGAACGTTTTTTGGGGCCAGTGCAGGTCGAAGTGGAAGCAAATCAGATTGGATGACCGGGTGCGAAATTTTGATATTATGGACTGATCCCCATTGAAAGTGCACCGGTTCTTATCAGAACTGCCATATACGTCCATCAGAACTATATTTCAAATGGGTCGATCAAGTGTCATAAGCATTCCTTTCTTAAATGTTGAAGAGGAATGAACCCCACAAACTCCAGTTTCACCCACAACTCAAGCCCAACTCCTGAGTGTGATCGCAACATCATTAGCATTGGCTTGGCTGCTTCTCCTGATTTTCAAGAGATTTTTTGCAAAAGTTTAGTGACATTGATTCTGTTAAAAGCATTGCCGTACATTCTTCGTTTTTCAGCACGAAAATGCGCACTGCATAAAGTGGTTGCGAAAGAGTGTGTTGCTAACAAGTGTTAAATCACATACAAATATTGGTAGCCGTTCACAAAATTGTAGCTAATGGGGCCGAAACGTAATTTGCATAAAAGGAGCGTTTTTCAGTGTTGATGGAAGAAAAATGGCTGACTGCTTCATTGTAAATTCTGAGAATAATGCTTTGACTCCTCCCCCGAAAAAAGGGGGACTTTTTTTTTTTTGCTTTGACTGTTTTGGCTGGCCCACCAGCTCAGATGCAGAGCTTCCGAGATGAACGAAGCTGATGAAAAGAGCCAATCAACAAAGCTCGATGCCTCACATGAAGGCGAGACGAGGTAAGGGAAAGTCTACTGAGAAATAATCCCGACATGTTTCTCAATTGCAACAGAAACAAGCCCCTGCCCGTTGTCTTCATCGTCTTCAAACCACGGGGAGGTGGCAACAAAAACACTTGCCTCCACATTAAAAACTTAATGGGTACCCGACAGGAGGCCCGTCGCGCGGCAAGAAGACAGAGCCAGTGGATAGTTACAGCAGGTGATGTTCGATGTAGGACGTACAATGAATGGTACATTCTATTTAACTTGATGCGAGATCAGTATAGTAGGCGATGCAACTAATGCCTTCATTGCGCGCGACGGGACCTCCTGTGGGACTGCTTTGGCAAGAAAGCTTTGCAAAACCTCTTCCCATTTTCGATTTATTTCGTTTTTTGAATTACATATGCAATCCTGGTGGTGGTGTCCGTTCCTCCAAGTGGTGCCACTGGGAACTGCTCACTTTTGTGAGCTGAGCCGACCACGGACATTCGAATGCAGGCGACAGGCCCCCGTGACAGGCCGGCCTACGAACACCCACGTCACATCACAAATGTCAATGTCGCTATGAATCTCGAGATAATGCTACGGCGTCCGCGGGAGCCGACGCGCACTCGCAAAGCCCGGCGAGTGTGAAAAGTATGCGAGGGTCTCCGGTGCAAGGACGGCATCGGGGGGCAACTAGGCTAGTCCAAAAGCCATGCAACGTATCGAAGACCCGCGTTGCAACATTAAATGTTGGCACGTTGACGGGCCGCTCCAGCGAGCTGGCAGAAGCGCTAGAGCGCCGACGAATAGACTTCTGTGCCGTGCAGGAAACGAGGTGGTCCTGCTGCAAGTCGAGGGACATTGGCCGCGGCTTCAAAGCCGTTCTCTGTGGCGGTCCCAAAACCACCAATGGCGTCGGGATGATTGTCTCTGAACGCTTTCGTGATTCGATAGTAAACGTGGAGCGCTTCGACGACCGATTAATGAAAATCATTGTCGTCATTGAACAACGAAAATACCACTTCTTCTCAGCGTACGCTCCGCAGACCGGATGCTCCGAACAAGCCAAAGATAAGTTCTGGAATCTGCTTGATGAGAAGACAGCTGAGGTTCCGTCACAAGAAGCTATAATTGTCGCAGGTGACCTCAATGGGCACGTTGGCGCTACGAAAGACGGTTACAGCTGTCACGGTGGTTTTGGATATGGGTCACGTAACACCGATGGCGAGCGAATTCTCGAGTATGCAGACTCGCACAACCTCGCCATTGTGAACACGAAATTCCGAAAACGCGACTCACATCTCATCACCTTCTATAGCGGTAACACCAGAACACAAATTGATTTCGTACTTGTCAGGCGCCGCGACCAAGGGCTCGTAACAGACGCGAAAACAGTGCCTTATGAAACGGTCGCCACGCAACACCGACCACTAATTTGTACGCTAAAGATCGCCCCGCCGAAACCGAAACTAACCGAAAGGTGTGGGCCAGCGAGAATCAAGTGGTGGCGACTGAAGGAAAAAGAAGCGGCCGTCGTTTCCCGCATTCAATTACCAGCGGTAACGACTGTCGACGAAACCTGGAAAGGTGCTGCCGAAGAAATAACTCGGATAGCTCGATCCGAGCTCGGGATGACGAAGCCGGGGCGGCGGAGAATTGACAAGCAAACGTGGCTGTGGACGGACCAGGTCAGAGAGAAAGTGCGCGAAAAGAAGAAGCGGTACCACGCATTTCTTCACGAAAAGACAGCTGAGAACTGGCGGAGCTATCAGATAGCGAAGAAAGAGGCAAAGAAGGCCGTTGCTTCTGCGAAAGCAGCTCATTTTGCTGATATCAGTAAGAAACTCGAGTCGCGCGATGGAGAGCGGTACGTTTACCGACTTGCAAAGACCCGCCATCGCCAGACCGAGGATATAGAAAAATTCTTCGGCATAAATGACGAGAATGGCCACCTCTTGACGGACCGCAAGAAAACACTGAAACGATGGCGTGACTACTTCGAAAACATCTCAACAGTCGAATTTACTCATCCCGCCATCCCCTGCGCTCCGCCAGTACACGGTCCCGTTCAGAAGATAACCGTGGAGGAGACCATCACGGCCATGAAGAAGATGAAATCAGGCAAAGCAACTGGCCCTGACGACTTAGCGGCGGACTTGTGGAAATCAAAATGCTGGAATCCTGCAGAATGGTTGACGGAGTTCTTCAACCAGATCGTTGCAGAGAAAGGTGCCTGAAAGCTGGCAACAAAGCACGACGATTCCTATCTGGAAGAAGAAGGGCAGTCCAGGAGACTGCACTAGCTATCGTCCAATTCGCCTGCTTTCGCACAGCATGAAAATCTTTGAGCGAGTTGTAGATAGCCGTATCCGGGACATCGTCGAGCTGACCACCAACCAGTGTGGTTTTGTGGCTAGTTGCAGCACTATCGATGCCATACATGCCGCTCGCCTTCTGCTAGAAAAGCATCGCGAGAAACAAAGACCGGTGCACCTTGCCTTCCTAGATTTGGAGAAGGCATTCGACCGCGTTCCGCGGGACGTTATATGGTATGCCTTACGACAGCATGGCGTGCCTGAAGAGCTCGTCGAGTGGGTGCGCATCCTTTACTCGAGTCCAAAGAGCCGAGTGCAAACGGCAGCAGGAACATCGATGGATTTTCCCATCTCTGTCGGGGTACATCAAGGCTCTGCGTTATCCCCACTCCTATTTGTTGTCGTCATGGATGCCATTACGAGAGATCTCCAGAAGCCGGCTCCATGGACACTTCTTTATGCTGATGACGTGATGCTCGCTAGCGAAGATAAAAGCACGCTCGAGCAACAGGTACAAGCCTGGTCCGATCGTCTAGCTATGTTCGGGCTCAAGCTGAACGTTAAGAAGACTGAGTACTTGACCACCGATTCGAGTGAGTTAGGCTCTATTAAGATCAATGGTACTGAACTCACTCGTGCAACATCATTCAAGTATCTTGGATCAGCAATCGCGTCTGACGGCAGCCTGGTCTTCGAAACGAATTCTCGCGTGAATGCAGCCTGGTCGAAATGGCGCTCGATGACTGGCGTTCTCTGCGATAAAAACATGCCAGAACGTCTCAAATCTAAGATCTATAGGACCGTCATCCGGCCGGTCGCGATTTACGGTGCTGAGTGCTGGCCTACGACTAAAGAGATCGAAGCACGGCTAAGTGTGATGGAGACCAAGATGCTGCGATGGACAGCCGGAGTCACACGAGTAGACCACATTCCGAAACGATGTCATCAGAGAGCGATTCGGGGTGGCTCCAATTGTCGACAAGATGCGCGAAGCCCGTCTTCGATGGTATGGTCATGTCCTTCGCGCGAAAGATGACAGTGTCTGTAAGATCGGTCTCAACCTTGACGTGCCCGGAAAGCGGCCTAGGGGGCGCCCGAAGCAGCGATGGCTCGATACATTGCACGTAGACTTGAAGTCAGTTAATATCCACCCCGATCATCAAGCATTTAATCGGGAAAAGTGGCGTCAACATATAAGAAAAGCGGACCCCGCTACAAGCGGGACAGACGCTAAAGAATAAGAAGAAGAAGAATACATATGAATCCTGACCAGTTCTATATCTACCATAAATGTCCACCACTTCTCTGCAACTCTCAGAAATCTCCTAGATACTCTTTTTCCAAAATATGTATGGCAGCGCGGGTCAAAAAAGCAGGCGACCTTGCTTTCAATTTGAATTTAGTCGTCCAGTTATTTCGTCAGAAAGATGCTAATTTCATTGGACTGTCGAAGCCCAATCATGCCCTGCAGAACTTGGAGAACTGGTTCTAGCACCAGCGTCACGGCCCAGGTTGACAGGCCGGCTGATGAAGACCCCAGTCACACAAAATATGTCTAAAGTCGAAAAAGGTAATCAGTGATAAAGCTAGGACGTCACCCGGAAGTGGCGCGCAGAACCCCGCCCGAGTTCTGTGGTCAGATGCGAGGGCTAGCGAGGAATAAACGACTCTAAACGTATGTTCACTAACCGAGAAGTTGCTGATCTGATGACGCGCATGAACATTCAAGTCCTATGCCTTCATGAGACGCGATGGAAAGGTGCTAAGCAATGGGAAAGGTATCAAACTCTACTACAATGGGGAAGACACCAAGCGGAACGGCGTGGCCATAGCGGTAGCGGAGTCGCTCAAGGACTATGTCTCCGCTGTGAACAGGATCAGCGATCGGATCATGGCTGTGAGGATAGACACGAAGGAGGGGTACTGGACCATACTCTCCGTGTACGCACGCAGGCAGGATGTTTAAAGAATGAGCAAGACGAGTCCTATTTGAGCTCTGACGAGGCTTTCAGATCAGTGCCGGAAGGCGACCAAATCACCATGGCAGGTGATGCTAGCGGTTACATCGGTAGTGAGGTCTGGGAAGAGTGCACGGAGGTGGAAGAATAGAAGGGAGAAACGCCGACGGGAGAGACGGGCTGGAAGGAGACAAACAGAAATCGAACACGTGCTTGTGAAAGGATCACAGCCAGGGAGTGCAATGTGGAGCTCCCTGACAAAGAATTAGTCTCCCAACACAGGCCCCTTCTAGGCGGACATTGCCATGGACCTCCCCAAGAAGACAAGGGTAAGAACCGAGAGGAGAATCGGTGGTGGAAGCTGCACCAAGCGGAGAAGGATGACCTCAGGCGAAGATAATGGAAGTCGGTCTCCCAGATCCTAACGGGCCAATACAGCGGACTTGGGGCAACGCGGCTGAGACCATCCTGCGATGTGCCAAGGAGGTACTGGGCGAGACGCGAGGTGGATTCAGAGGAGACAAGGCAGCGTGGTTCTGGAACGAGGAGGTCCAGCGAGTCGTGAAGCAGAAGAAGGAAGCATACAAGCGCTGGCAGAAGACCCGGAGCCCTGAAGACCTCGCTGTCCTACAAAATGCAGAAGCTTTTGATGGCTTCGTCAAGAATACGGAGATGGACGCCTTGTACGAGAAGTTAGGAAAGCAGAAACGCAGAGAAGTTCGTCTTCAGACTGGCTAAAGCCCGGCATCGGGCTACTCAAGACATCAGGGTGGTGAAGAGTGTGAAAGCAGCAACGGTGCCATCCTGAGGAAGCCAGCCGAAGTCAAGAGGTGGGAAGAGTACTTCAGAGGCTTCTGAACGAGGAGTTCTCCCACAAGAACAACTCACAGGGCAGAGGCCACAGCTGGTCCCATCGCACTCTGGACAGAGGAGACGGTTGGCAAGATCCAGGGAAGATCTAGGTGGAAAGAGGGTTGGTTTGAATGGAGTACCAGGCTTGTAAGGCGCTTGGGGAGCAGGGGATAAGGTCGCTCACCCGCTTCCTGAAAGAGAGCGGAGAAGTCTGTGGATGCCTAGAGAACAAGCGCTATCGTCCCCATCTTCAAACAGAAGGGTGGCTGCTCCAACTACCGCGGGATCAAGTTGACTGCTCATACCATGAAGCTGTACGAGCGACTGGTCGACTCGAAACTGCGGGAGCTGGGTGCCGATCTCTTAGGAACACTACGTGTTGGACAGTTCGGTCCGTTGTGGACCTGAAAGGGAGAAGTATCGGGAAAAGCTCAGGCCGTGCTACCTAGCCTTCCTCGACCTGGAGAAGGCGTTCGACCGGCTACCGCGAGCAGTGCTATGGAGGTCGCTCAGGGAACGAAACGTGCCAGAACACCTGATCTCTGGTGAAGGACATGTACGAAGGAGCCAAAGCAGCCATACGCACCCCTCACGGCCTAACAAAGGAGGTGGACATCACGGTCGGGGTGCACCAAGGGTCAGCTCTGAGCCCTTTCCTCTTCCTCCTAACACCAGACGCCATAGTGAAGAAACTCACGAAGAAGTCGCTGAAGACCATCTCCAAGATAAAGTTCATGAGTTCTAGAGCCAATCGTGTATATCACGCGGCTCATCCGTGGAGAAACCATCGAAAAAAGAAGGACTTCAAATACCTCGGGAGCGATCTGGCAGCCGACGGTAGTGTGGATCAGGCAGGTGAAGGCTCGAGTCAACGCGGCATGGATGAAATGGAGGGAGTCCACTGGAATCCTCTGCGATCGAAGGTGCTCCAGAACGCTCAAAGGGAAGGTGTACCGGACAGTGGTAAGGCCTGCGATGCTATACGGCAGCGAGTGCTGGCCCCTGAACAAGAATCACGAAAGGCAGCTTCACTCCGCCGAAATGAGGATGCTGAGATGGGCCTGCGGCTGGACGCGGCTGGACAGGGTGAGAAACGAGAATGTCAGTACGGTGAAGCAGACTGAAGGTATGGAAAGACGTAAGCAAACCAGCCCCTTTGGCGCTTCGGCTGGGACCGTATGCTGAATGTTACTTCAACTCGGTCCTTAGAACCGCCACAATTTGGTGCTTACCTCAGAACTAAGCCTTAAAGAGAGGACGGGTCCGTCCCCTCTCCAAGGCTTAGTCCTGGGGTGAGCAAACCAGCCCTTCTGGCGGAGCTGCTGGACCAGCTGCACCACTTGCGTCAGTACTCTCCTATCGTACCAACCGAGTTGAAGTAAACCGTCGACCGTTGGGGACCCCATCCCCTCCCCAACATTCAGCATACGGTCCCAGCCGAAACGCCAAAAGGGCTGGTTTGCTTACCTCGTATGGAACAGCGTCTGCGATGGTATGGGAGTGCTAAGGAGGTCAGAAGACGTCCGATAAGAACAGCGATGGACTTCGAAGTACAAGGCAAGCGACCGCGAGGAGCCCCAAAGAAGAGGTGGAGAGACGTAATCAAGAAGGACCTAGGTGAGGTCACGGCCACGGTAGAAGATGCCCTGGACAGAGCAAAGTGGCGACGGCTGACAAAAACAGCGGACCCTGCGACTGCGCGAGATAACGTGAGCTAGTGAGAACAGGAAAGATGATGATTGAAGTTTGGAATAAAACCGTTCAGAACTTGACCAGGGGGATGCACTAGAGAAAGGTAAACAGAACTCATCAGCCGCTTACTGTATTTTTCTTAAACAGTTCCCATTCCAATCTAGTGAATGCGGCACAGTAGTCAATGGAAAAAAATACACAAGTATTCGCAGGTACGAGCGACCTTAATTGAGGGAGACTGGCAGCTCCACCAAGTCTCCTGAAAGTTCTGCACCAGTGGACCAATAGTAACACAATGGTGCCTTATCATCGAAGCAAACGTTGAAGTCGAAGTATTCGAAAGCTCGTACCAATGCAATGGACGAGATACCGAGGCAAGCGGCAACACGGACCTCTAGAAGAAACACCAACAAAAAGATCGAAAGAACTAGGTAATGGGAGACACGCCATGTAAGCGGTCGAACGGCATTTCATTATAAAGCTGCTCAGACTAAAATATCGATCGAACAATGAATTCAGTTTATCAGGTATTTTCTAAGTAGTGCAATGAATTCGAGAAGAGATTGATTAAGTGGTCGACCGATTTTCTGACTTCTAGAAAACTGTTATTGCAATACCTGTTATCCGCCGAAGTTAAGGAAAGCCTCGAGAAATGTCTCATAGTCCTTATGGTTTGTCATGAAATATATACCAAACGATTTTTCAATAGAAGGGAAAATCCGAAAAAGTGATATAGCCCGTATAAAAATGCAGTGCTGGAAAATCAAAAAATACAAAAAATGCAAGAATATGTAGGAATAAGAATAAGGGCAATAAGTGCAACGTAAGGATATAAAAGAGGCAAATGTGATGACCACAGAAAAGCGTGCAGAGAATAAAAGTGGATGGATGGCACAAATCTGCAATCTCCGCCAATCAATAAGAAGATAAAATGGGGCGCTATCGCAAATATACGGGGGCATCCTCTAGGACTAAACCTGGTAGGGGGCAGGAACTCCAAGGAAAATGGAAATGGCCTACGCACCCTGGAGTCCCTCGTTCCGCTTCAGCTTATTCCCTTCTTTGACGAGAAAGGCATGTTTTACTCAGTTCTGAATGCATTGGTATCAAAATGCCCCCGTATAATGCGATAGCGCCTAAAATGAATATGAAAGCGAGAAGGATAGAGTCGCAAAATTTAGTGGCCAGCATTTATCTCTGACCATGCGCGCGGTACGCGACTCCATCTCGCTATATCAATTCCTCCTATTTAGCAAGTAGAATACAAAAAAAGAAAAGAAGAAAAGACCAGCATGAAGAGACGTATGGTTACGAAGTGATGCCGACCAAGAAATTGTTCAAAATAGTTATCGATGAGGACAGAAAAATGACTTTAACTATAAAATGTGTATAAGACAATGACGAAAATACTAGAAGATGCAAATTAAGGGTATATCCCAGTTAGGCGGCACCATGATAAAGTTTTCACGGAAAGCTAGTGTAACTGCCATCCAAGGAGAGTGCAGCGAGTCAGCGGGGTAAGGGCATCCACTTGACATGCGTCAAAAGCTGGAATGTTTGAGTACACACTATTTCGCCGAGGAAACTGCATCATGATGCCTCCCCCTAACTGGAATGCACCGAATTGATAGAACAGAAACAGAACTTTGACATAGTATACCGAGCCTTAACTCGAGGACCAAGACTTTCAATTTTGGTTACGGGGCAGTGGTCAACCAACGCGTGAGAGTTCAGACAGAAAAGCACATACTTTCTGCTCTTCTAGGACTAAGCCTTTTAAAGGAAGGAAAGAAATCAGAGACGCTGTAATAGTGTGCATATGCGAGAGTGCCCAGAACACTACAAAACGCTGAATCACCAAGACTTCCGGTTGACCGCTGCCCTTGGACGGTTTGTATGTATGGGAGACGGTCAAGAGTCCCCCGCGGCGCCGCGCCGAAACTAGGTCACCGCGCGCGACATCGCCTGCGTTTTTGCAGTCTGGGACATGGCATTTTGCCAAGTTTAAGCCCCGCCTCTCTGAACGATCGATACAAACTTTTCTGTTCCGTCTGTGTAGTCCCCATTTCTGCACTTCTTTTTGCTTAGTTAGTACAAGCAATTGCCACGTTCTAACTTGTAAGGGCCGGTAGCCGCCGCGTGCGGTGACCTAGCGTTCGCTTGCGCGGCGACCTCAGGGGGACTCTTGTCTCGCATCACGTATGGTATATACCAACCGCGAACTGTAAGTCCGCAATGCACGACTCTTTCAACGGTAGAAGTCAGTGAATCATCCTCTTGTTGCAATTTTGTTATACTACAATGTTTTTTGTTAATTATGAATGGTCTAGTCCATACCAAAATTTTCTATTTCCAAGGATTGAGGGTGTAATATGGAACAACTCGAGCAAAACAAAGGATTTCATTCCTTCCACACTTAAAGAGAAACTCGAGATAATACTTGTGTAAGAGAATCCATAATGAAGATGGAATGTGCGGATTCGGCTGAAAGTGGAAACAAAGCAAAAGGAACCTCGAGAACACTAGAATTGGGAGCTTCAACTTCCCGTAAGGTCAGAAATGGTGCGATGTAGATTCAGAGCGAGCAGAGAAGACAGAAAACACGAGAAACTGCGCCGAACGAGAGGGCACAGGAAAGCAGTTGTCGCCTCCAATCAATCACTGCCCAACTTGTAAGACCCCAACGCCCTTCTCGTACTATTTCGAGGGGCGCCAGTGGTGCAACGGTTGCCTTTTAGCTATTGAACATAGGATGGGCTGCGGTTTTTCACACGCATAATCAACACCTACTTTTTAGTAAAGTAAGTAATGCAAAAGACAATTAGGTTGTTTCGTGCTTTTTGAGCCCCTTTTCATCCTTAAATTAAATCGCGGTCTAATGCTCTGACAAAGAACCACCGCATGGAAACCAGGCAATTGTCGCTGTCTTCCCTTCTATTATATTTTCCGGCAAAACGCTGCTTTCTGTAAGCCAATAAAAGTCACAGTGAAGAAGAAATAGGATACATCGAATATTAGTGAGACTCATGAGAATGGTATTTTCGTGAAACCATCACAAATCGCTTACTGTCGTGTTTTTCTGCAGAAGAGTGATGACAAGAGCCCTAGTCGCTTTGCCTCTCCGGAATTTTCATCTCAAAACTCACTGCTCATCGGGAAGGAGTTCTAGACTGCCATGCCATCCAATAAAATTCGTAAACACCTGAATGCGCTTTCGAAAGCTTATCTCAAATCCCCTTCAAGTTTGCTAAACGACAGCGAAACGGTAGCGAACGGAACTCACAGTGGAGACGTCATAGGATCGAGCCGTTGTCGAGTTTACTGCTTTGCTTTTTGTTCAAAACCATAGTGAAACGGCTTCTATTAGCCTATTTAGTTATATAGCTTAAAAATCACAACAGTTGAGCTGAAGAGGTCGATTCCACGACGTCTCGAGATCCGCCACTGTCGCTGCGCTTTTGTTGATTCAAAACTCCGCTTAGCAAATTTGTGATCAGCGTCGATGGCAATCTAGGCGTTTGCATTTCTAACTGAATGGCCATGGCGATCTATGATCCTTTTCTAGTCAGTTCAATACTAGCACGAAACTGATTATATTTCCATCGGTGCCGCATAGAAGAACCAGGCAAAAAAGCCTGAGTGCGCGGACGACATAGAGAAAGCGCATGCTTGGATGAGACATGTGGACGGATGGCCCAATCATTTGCATTTTTCTTGCATGTCGTCGAAAGAGAAACGCTAAAGTAGTTTTCAGGATTGGAACGCGAATAATTCAAGAATTCAGTACAATATGGTAAGAAAACAAATTTACAATGTGTGAAAGAAAGCTTTCATTGGGATTCTGAAGGGGGCTAGCACCAGTGGCCCCTGATCAGGAGAATTCGAGAGGGGCTCGTTTCTCATACGCAACATTAACGAAAACGCCATCTACAAAACCACGCTTCAGCGCGAAGGCGAGTCAAGGTTTCCTTCGTAGTTTTCCCATAGGGATTGCATTTCAAGAAAAGCGGGCATCCCGATGCTATCATTGAAGATACTCAAGGGAGTTACTAACTGATCCCTTCCCGTCAAATATCAATTTGATCTATAACTGCAGAAGCATGCCCGACCATCACCACTAAAAATCGCACGGCAAGGCGACTACCAGGCCAAGGTCTTTCAGGGCGTGACAAGCTTTTTGAAAACGGTCTTTTGATATAGGGGCAGATGCGGGAACCACAGAACCATGTTCAATTTTTCCTGAACGGCCCTCTGAATACCAGAAAAGGAGGTCCCTAGTTCGATTCCTCGTGGTAACAAATTTTTGCATTTCGAGTTGACGTGCCAAAATTCGCGCAAAATGGAGTTAGAACCAACCAGAACAATCAGAACCATTTTGCGCGAATTTTGGAACGTCAACTCGAAATGCAAAAATTTGTCACCAAGAGGAATCGAACTAGGGACCCCCTTTTCTGGTATTCAGAGGGCCGTTCAGGAAAAATTAAACATGGTTCTGTGGTCCCCGCATCTGCCCCTATATCATGCAAAAGACCGTTTTCAAAAAGCTCGTCACGCCCTGAAAGACCTTCCTGGTTAGCTCTATCCGAGCACGAGCACAACGGCGCTGTAGGCGTCTCGCTCATCGGCTCATAGCCCTCTCAACTTGGTCGACCGTGCTCGCGTCCTGTCTCCCATGCATCTCAAATAAAACCGTCTACACTCCGTTGCAAAACTATACGACATACCCCAAATTTTGGGTTTCTGAATTTGCAAGAAACTGAGCACAAAAATGGCTAATGCCATTCGATTCAGCGTGTAAAGAAACCTACAAAGAGAATCTTCAAGCAGTTCTATTCCAGAAATCTAGGGTCAAAAAATTGAAAAAACGGCCGTTGCAAAATTATACGACATAGCAGAAATTTTGACAATTTTTTTGCTTCACTAAAATTTTTCCAAACTACTCCACAGTCATAACAGTACTGTGTTGTAGATAGGTAGTCTTAAGGATTCGCCGTGACACGACCCCACCTAGACAGCCGTTCTAACATGTTTTATACTAATTTTCATAGGCCTCCTCCTAAATCCGTGCATAATTGTTGAGTAGCACTTTTTGCAGGTGATGCACGGAATTGTAGAGATTGTTTCCATGTGCGACTCCCAATGAAGAAGTTCCCTCTAGCCAACCTGATGGATGGCGCTAGTACGAAAATGATCCAGGTGGAATATCCATCCTCCTCCCGAAGAGGAGCTTGGCAAGGATACAGCAGCTGGCGTGGCATTTGGACGTGGTCTTCACGACTCTCCGAATGTGTCCACCGACTACCAGTAAGTGCTCAGTCACCGCCTGCTACCGTCTTCAACGCAAAATCATTGTCATCGGCATGATTTCCAGCAGGCAAAGCTGTCATCCATGTTATTGTGTCGACCTGCCTTGAGGCCAGCCACCTAGATTTGCTTAGATTTACTTTTAGATTTACTCGAATGGTTCACTTCCTAGCCAGATCTAAATCCAGTGGAAATTCCATGGGCATCTCCATACATGTAGTTCGGATCCTCAAGGTAATAGCGT
>MU893051.1:0-11137 GCA_036418205.1 Ostertagia ostertagi
GATTGAAAGGCAGCTCACCAAAATCAAATAGAGATGGCCAGTGGTGCCGGATTGCGGAAAACACCGAAGAACCCCAGAAATGGGAGCCCTTCTCTGCCCGCTGATTCCGCATCGAAACGACTTTCATCTTCGTTTGTTCGTTCTACCCTATTCACCGCTAACGCTCTCCCTGCTGAACGGTTTGAGACCTGCGGCGTGTGGTTAGCCGGCTAGTGGATAACGCCGCGTGAAGGGCCATGCTAGGTCGCCGGGGACGCATCCTTCTCGGTAAATCGCGTGTCGGTCCGAGGGAATCCGATCGCAAAAATTGCACGTGCCCCATCTAAACATTTGAAACACTGAATATGAAACAAGTGGAATCATGAGCAGTCGTCATTCAGCCATCACCATCAAGCAGAAGTGGCGGCGGGATTGGAGAACACCTTGCAGTATTGATCGGGCACTTGTGATTTCTGTGACCCGTCGCGTGAATCGCGCGAAACCTGCGAAACCTGCGACGGATCGCGGACTCTGACACCAGCCTAAGGTAGCAATGCACGACTTTCCCCTAAGCATCGCCTTCCGCTATCTGCCGCAACGCTAACGCTGCTGATGCAACTATCGGTCCTTCTTCCTTTCATTGTCTCAAGATCGTTAAATTCAAAAAGCTCATTGGAGGGCGATCGCTTATTTTCTCGCTTATTTTCTTGACCACTTCTCTTTTTTTTACTCTTGTTTATCCGTCATCTACGCTGAACAATCGTTTATACTGTATAGTCTTATTAGTGACTGTGGCGTGGTGCTACCGTAGTTCAGGAAACTCGTCTAAACAAGCACATTCACCGTACTAACCTCGCTCAGGGTTGGTGAGGCGTGTTGTCATACCTGAAACTCGCTTGACAACTTGTTTTTCTTTTTTCCTTACCTGCGAAAATCTTAGCATCCACAAAGCATTTGGTAAGAATTACCATTTAATTTGTCAGTAGTGTTCCGCCTTCAAAAAAGCCACCGATCTAGCATCATCTGATGAAAAGAGGGAAAGGATGAGTGATTGCTTGGCATTAATCAATTCGTTAATTGAATGACCCGCATTCTGCACAATTTCTAAGGCATTTGCCCATTACTGCCCTTTTCTCAGAAACTGAGCGCCGAATTTTTGATCGCGATCCGTCATCGACTGGTTGGATTGCGCTAGCAAACTCTCGCCTTAGGGGTAATTAGAATCCCCGTAGATCAACAAACATTATACGAAGTTATACGAATAACGCTTGCGCCGGCGCTATCACAACAGTTTTGCGCGGGCGCTCGTAGCGCAGGCTACAGGTTCACTCGTAACAAACTGATGTGATAATCATATTCTACGGGTCAAAATACCTCTGAGGACAACTTTCCAGCGAATTTGGGGATCCGAGATGTTCTGGCGCCTTTTGGCGCCGGCGCTTCTGACGCGAGCGCCAGGCGTTCTAGCGGTAAACAAATGTGATATTCGTGTTCTACGGGTCGAATTACCCCCGAAGACAAGTTTCTGGCCAAATTCACAGTCAATGACCAATTTCGATAAAAATCCGGCTCAGTTCTCGAGGAGTGGGGCAGTAAAGGGTAAATAGTGCCATTTCTTATAAAAGGTGGTTGATTGCAGATCATGCTTACAATGGTTTTCGCGTATTTTGTTGAGATCCTACCTAGCTTCCCCCCCCCCGCCACCCCTTCCCCACCGTCTCTGGGCCTTTGAGTCTAGAACCCCTTCTCGAAATGATGCTTTTTTTCTACCACAGCAGTATACGATTCCCTGCTGAGCAGTGTACTAAACAGGGTTTTGCCTCGTAGGGTTGCGCTGCTTTGCTAGTGTTTTAGGGAATATGGCTATTCAAGATTATGCAGAATTTTGCACAATGAGCAATAAGAAGGCAGCCATCAGCATCAAGGTTGGGTGGGCCGGAATGAAGAAAAAATCACGAGAAATGGCCCAGAACTCAAGATATGGGACCCCTTCCTCGCTTTTTGATTTCCGCAGTGATGCGACTTTCATTGGTGCTGTCCTCTTCAACGCCAATGCTCTTCTCTAAATGTTCAGGGACCTGCGCGAGTCATTGGCCAGTCTGTGGCGACTGTGCTGATAGCGCGGCGGGGAGGGTGAGGCTAGATTGCCTAGATTGTGAATTTTTGGTCCCGCACGCTAAAATGGACCGCCTGTCCTTCTATTGGGTAAGATTCCCTTTCCTCGACCTTCGACGTTATCGTGAAGTCCTCCTCTGAAGGCAGTGTGCGGGATCTAGCTGATGTGCTATTGTGCTTGTAGGTGGCAGAATAGCGAAGTGAAGTGTAACGCCAGTAATGGAAAGAACCGACGACAAGTTCGAAAATAAAGTTCCCCTCTCCAGCAGCAGCGAGAAATGGTCTGATCTGCGGGCAGGGACTGGACATTGTGGTAGGCTGAGGATATAACGAATCCTTGGGCCTTACCCTTTTTAAGTGGGCGTCAAGTGGGTACATGCTCTGCGTTTGCGTTCCACTCAATTTTTCTCGCGAAAGAGCCCCACACCTTCCGCAAGTCTCGAACCTGGCCTTCAAAACAGGTGAACGAGCAGCTAGCTTCAAAAGCATGTCGAAGTAAGAGGCAGATTAAAAGGCTCATGAAGTTGGAGCGCTAACTAGTGGTGTTGTACCAGATTTGGTGGAACTGAGGCAATTTTCCGCTAGCCGAGACCTTCACTCCTTAACGGTCGGCAACTTGATATTGCTTATCTGTATAAGGAGAAGAGCGTCAACTCAGAAACGGTATATTAACTGAAGTCAATGTGCGAGAGCCATGCTATTGCCAGGGGCCCCTGCGAAGAAACCGTTCGCATGGCGCACTCTAAATGGCGGATTAGCGAATAGCACCTCATTGCTAAGTTCATTCTAGAATTATTCGCGATCAAGCATTCATTTCACCGTCTAGCGTTCAAATTAGACTATGCACTTTCTTCCTTGAAGGAGGCGGTCTCGAAGTAACCACGTGCGCTTGCTTCTGCTACGATGTCACTTGTCCCAACAGCGTGTCTCCAAAGCATGTACTAGAGAGGGGCGTGGCGAGGTTGTTGAGCAGAAAGCGCCGGCCACTCGGTGTCCAGTGTTCCGCGCTGGGTGACGCCACCAACTGCCCAGCGCAACCACTTGCGTAAGCGCCGTTGGTGTAGAAACTCGAAAACATTTCCTCTTCTTGTTATGGTGTAAATATGTCGGGTCGTCGCCTCGTTACTGGCGACCAGTAAACTAGAAGACATCAGGTTCGATACGCCTCGCCTTTACCACAGCCTTCACTCCTCCCTTTCCCCTTATCCACCACGCCCTCTGTCGAGCAGTTTGAGATATCTGCTGCCATGTTGAAATGGAATCCTTGCTATGCAAAGAAGGAAGAACCAGGCGCAGCCGACCTTCCGATGCTATACTTTCTAGGCCAGGGCCTTTAAAAAGACCCTGTACGCTTTGTACTCTCTTCTCTCTACAATCTTCGAGCGTAGCTGAATACTCTACTTTCTCATAATTTCCTTCTATTCGATTGCACATTCAGTGAGATCTATTCAAAATTCAAGTGTCTTCCTCATCGAAACCATTTTCGCCTCAAGGTAGGTAGCCCATCCTTCGAGTTTGGCAGCTGCACTCCTGATTACTCGAACATGCCATCACTGAAGATCTTCTGCTATTCGTACTACCCTATAAGGAATGTGCTAAGTAAGCATACCTTCTCTTGTCTCTGATCAACAAACTTGTAGCGCGTCATCTCAGAAGGAGCAGCAGCTCACACCCCCCCCACCTCCACCCCAGACCTTTGACCATGTTTACTTCTATGAAGCGATTTGAGAAAATTGCACAGAGCATGGGTTAGTTGAAATAGCTCATCCTTTTGAACCAGCAATAAAGTCCTACATTTGCATAAAAGACCCATATCATCAGAACGGCGTTTCATAAATCTCTCAATCGGGCATGCCATCCAATCGTAGAATCAGGTTTTTTGACAAGATTGCATGAGATCGGGTAGAAGCTAATCAAACCTCAAATGTTCACGCTGAAATCTTCTTCTCAATCTGATTTTTTCTCACGGCTTCAGTGAAATGGATCAGGAGGGACAATCTATTGCAATGGGACTTCGTGATCTGTGAGCCTCCCCATCTTACTAAAGACTCCGCTGAAGTCCTCGGGAAGCCATACTACTCACTGACACCCTCCCACATTATAAGTGTTCATGAACGAGAGCTTAGCAAGGTGGGTATCCAGTTTCCAAAACTGCGCAACTACGAATTTCTTCGAATTCTCCCACTTCCCAAATCTCCCTATTTCCGCAAGTACAGTGCTCATCCTGACAATTAGGACCTCTAATTCCAAAACTCAGGAATGTATCCTCCTTCACTTCCTAATAGAATCCCTTGTTACTACCGCTCGCTCGCGATTGATTTTTGATGTTGCTATTGTTGTGCTATTTGTCCCCTATTACGAAAATGTTTTTTTATTCACTAATAGTCATTTTCGTTTTTTTGTCCAACGGATGATTGACCCAGGTACTGAAGCCCTAGGGCTCGAATTGCTGTCTTCGCCTTGCCGTTTGACTCGCTCATAAAGTTTTAAATCTGTTGTGGCTTCAAGAAAATGCTGCACAATTCCAAACGGAAATTACAGACCTGGGGATTTAATTTCATGAAAATGCCCCGGACCAAGCATTGGCGGATCTCCCAGAGCCCTTTTGTCTTTCTCTGATCTTATCCTACATATTTCGTACCAGAGTGCCTTCCTTCATACAGATTCAAGTGTTCCTAATACGACAGCATTAAAAATTTTAACAATCGAAGATTTTAAAATATTCAAGGGCCTAGTTGCGAGTACGGATCTCATCTAATATTTCTAAAAAGCGCGTACCAGTTCAAAAATTGTGTCCAAGCATTGTTTCTAAATCTGCTGAACGAGTTGGTGCTTTGCTTGCTCGAAATTCAGACTATTATGAGTTAGAGAGTTTTGGATTGTGTCCTTTCTATGATAACTGACTTATTTTCGTGGCCGTTTTATTTCTGTGATAATTACAGAAATATCATTCATATTAGCGAAAATCAGCCTGAGTTCATTGAAAGTTTATATTCTATTTGCTATTCGTGTCTACTCCGCGAGCTGCTGAATTTTACTCGCTCTGTAAAGCTGCTACGAAACATCACAATTTCTATGTACTCCCATCTAAGCGCGAAACAAGCTATTGAACATTCATTAGGTGCTATAGAAAACTTCGTTCGTACCTACAGTACCTATAAGCACTGGGAAGCCACTCTCAATGGGTCATACTAACTCGTTCGTATTCTAACACCCATACTATCTTCATCGTGACATCTCCATTATAAGTACACTACGGCCGGTTGCGGCTCGTTCCTTATCCACATGTGAACACGTCCGGCTGCCACGATAAATTGTTTTTTTTGAATTTTGTAGTATATTTTTAGATGTTGTGACAATTCGCAACCTTCTTCTGATAGCAATGCGTCCATCGTTGGCGTACTTTTAATACTATCTCTATCGGCCGTTGCCGAAATCCGAGTGAACCTCTGTGTACTTCGATGCAAGGACAACCATATGCGTGAAGTGAGCTTGTTCCATAGATACTCTACAACTCAATAAACTACCTTTAGCGGTTGAAACGATTATTTTCCAGAGGAACAATATCATAAACTTAGTTCTTCTCTTTTAATTCATGTCTTTGAAAGCGAATGAGATAATTTTATGACGAATCACTCATCCAGTACGATCCGCACGATCGATATACATATACAGTAGCGGTCAAAAGTCTTCGCCGAAATTGTTTTTCGACTGTAACTTTTTTCCGCTGAATCAAATCAATTCAAATTTTAATATGTTTTAGAGATAGTCCTACTTCACTTAAACGGCATATTTGTTTCGGATTGAGAAAGAATTAAGAATGGAAAAAATCATTTCACTAGAAATTCTCGCGTATGAGCAAATTCCAAGTAGGTTTCAAATTACTCTAGCAAGCTTACAATTCAACAAAACAATCTTACGCATGATGAATAACACTGGGCAGGTCCAATACTTTGTTAATGATCTTCTGGGTACGCTGAAATACTAACAAGGCCTAAGTAAGGAATCAGTCATTGAATGCACTGTCTACTAGGGCAGCTTCCTCCACTTCTCTTGAAATTTGACGAGTTTCTCGCCCATATTTCCGGCTCTTATTTCCACCAAAGGTATCCCTATCTCCCATAATGTTTCGATGGCGCTCGGGACATTGGTGTGAATTGTTCCCTTCGTTGAAAGCGCGCCATGCTGTCGAAACCAATCCTTCACAGTGAAGGTGCGATGCTTTTGGTCGCTCTATAGCTAGAAGGCGAACTCAGTCACGTACAGTTTCATACGAGCGGATACGAAACTCCTTCCAGAATCTATCTGATACGTCGGCATTCTCCACTTCTCTAATCCTGTGCAGTTGTAAAACTTCTTTTACGGACTACCACACGCGAGCCTCCGCCAAGTTTTACATACGGCAGTTAATTCCTTGGATCGAAACGTTTTCCCTCAGGACCGCACACATTCCTATTTCAGTCGCCGGTAAACATCTTGAATACACTCTCGTTGGTCCGCAGGACGTTGTAGCCCTATGGGGATCCCCACTTTAGGTGTGCGTAAGCCCATTTCGCCCCCGACCATTTCACCGCCGACTAACTTCGCAGTATTCGCAATCATGTGAAGGCAGCCTATACAGTTGGGTTCTAGAAGGAGTTCTTATCCACATGTATGACAGTTGGTCAAAACTGAGCTCGCCTTCTAGCATTAGTGCGAAGAAAAGCATCGCACCTTTACTGTGAAGGAGTGGCTTCGCCAGCATGGCGCGCTTTCAACGAAGGGAACAATTCACACCCAATGTCCCGAGCGCCATCGAAACATTATGGGAAAGGATAGGGATACCTTTGGTGGAAATAAGAGCCGGAAATATGGGCGAGAAACTCGTCAAAGTTCAAGAGAAGTGGAGGAAGCTGCCCTTGTAGACACTGCATTCAATGACTGATTCCTTACTTAGGCCTTGTTAGTATTTCAGCGTACCCAGAAGATCATTAACAAAGTATTGGACCTGCCCAGTGTTATTCATCATGCGTAAGATTGTTTTGTTGTTGAATTACGATGAGCTCGCTAAGAGTAATCTTGAACCCCTACTTGGAATTTGCTCATACGCGAGAATTTCTAGTGAAATGTTTTTTTTTCATTCTTAACTCTCTCTCAATCCGAAACAAATATGCCGTTTAAGTGAAGTAGGAATATCTCTAAAACATATTAAAATTTGAATTGATTTGATTCAGCGGAAAAAAAGTTACAGTCGAAAAACAATTTCGGCGAAGACTTTTGACCGCTACTGGTAGTTCACCGCCTTCGCTATTCATGTGGGCCTCTAATCTCACACCAGAGGACGTGACTGGGAAAAACTTGTGGTAAGCCACGGGCGATTCCAGCTCGCAGCTTTACCCTTGTCAAGCGGGTTCATGTTCTATTCCTTGTGGTAACGCGAATGTTCGAAGGTCTTACCGTCTCCCACTTTCCTTGTCTTTCTCCAGCGCCTTGCTAAGAAACCAAGTCGCTTGAGGCCGGTAGATCGTGGCACATAATTTCCTTTTTGCGTTCGATTCTATACTTTTTCTCTCGACACCTCATATGTGCTTGTATAAAATAAATTACGCACATCACCGAGTTTCGTTCCAATTGCGTTGGCGCTCTTCTGGAACCTCGCATGAATCTCTTGAAACTACTTGGGGAAGATTTTTGAAGTTTGATAATCTATTAGCTGCACTCCTGACTTAGTCCCAGACATTCCACCCTTGACGTCTCCAAGATGCTCATGTACATTTTTTATAAAATATTTACATATTCATATGTAAACGCCATTTTCATCGAATAGGCCTACGCTGCAAGGGATCCTGGCGTTGACGAGACAAAAAAATTGAAAACAAGAAAGATTTTTTCTCTTGTGCTACTTGGAAGGCAAGAGCACCCCGGCTGCAAGCCCACAGCTAAAGTATTCTTTACGTATATGGAAGGCATTTTGGGTTAGATTCCATGGTTAGGCAGAGTGATGCTAGTCGAACCTCTCTTTTCATACCCGTACCTATCGCAGTCCTCCTGCCCCTTCTAGGCTTAGTCCTAGAGGAAGCCCCAATATACGGCTAGCCCTAAGGGTGGGGGGGGGGCTTCCTAAGGTAAGTAAGGCTCATTCACGTTCTCAACAAAACAGACATGTTTTACGCGGTTTTAAATGCATTGTCATCATAATGCCTTCGTATATTGCGATTGCGCCATATTACCCTACGTTCTGGTAGTAGGCATCATTTGGCAAACCTCACTCAATTTTAACTACATTTCTCAACGGCCTTTTCATTATTCCATTTGGTGTTAGCTCAATAAGAAAATCACTTTTTCAATCAAAGATCAGCTTCTTTTCTGCTCACCAATTTTTAAATGTTTTTTCAAACTGAATTCATTTTTCGTCGCTGAAATTTTTTCATTTCCTTCTAAAATTTCAAAAAATTGAAAGTTTCTCGAAAAACCAGACTTTTCTTGAATGACACAAAATTGACCCTCTTTTTTCGTGGGTTTCCCTGGACAAACGCCAAAAAAATTAAGGTGTTCTTCCTCAAGGTCAGAACACAATGAAGAAGTTAGACAAATCGCAGACAACACAATTTACACAATTTTCTGATTTCATAGTCCGGATTATTTCGATTATTTGTAAAAATGACCGTTGAAAATACAATTCAAATGTAGTTACAAATAAATAATTTTTTTATCAGTGTACTTAAGTTATGACAATGATTCTGCAGTTGAATTTAGATGGACAACGAATGGTCGACGGATTTCACGCTTCCACTTCTGAATCTTCTTCGAACTACCGGAAACGAGACAGCAGCTTACTTGAAGGCGAAGCTGATTTGCGAGTGAGATCATTTAGAAGTTTCCTCGTGCATGCGCAGCTTTATTATTGAGCTACTTAGGAATATAAGCCGACAGCTAATCACAGATTTCTATTAGTGACGTTGAGACCTATAAACTTATTAACTAACTTACTCACTATGTACTTATAAATATGAAACAGTGGTAGACGGGCCCGTTTGCCTGGAAACGTCCTTTGCAATTTTATCTGCGGACATTTCCTCACTCAATTTGAAAACATTCGGCTTGTGGGCTAGGCTAGTAGAATGTTTATTCAGCCGAATAATCTGAGTACTTAGGAACCACGAGCTGCGATATAAACATATGAACGAGTACTGAAATAAACAATCTTCCCGCTAATGACGTGTCGGAACTGCTTGAGGGCAAGTTCGTTGAGAAGCAGAGGAGCGATTAAATAGTTTCGTCCCTTAAAATGAGTTTTGTGGCACAACCGTGCCGATGTTTTTGTTCATGGAGCATTTGTTTTTCATTGGAACTCTAATTTCTTCTGTAGCACATTTGACTCGCATTATGGATCCACATGAAGAAAGAGCTTAAAGTGAGATAGGTTAAACTCACTAGTAAGAAATGAAATCATAGCATTTCGTTGCTCGGAGAAGCGCAGGTCTGTCAAGCCCGTACGATTTTTCTGGCCTGCACAGGATTTTCAAATCAATTTACCTCTACATTGTAATTCATTTGTAAGTAAAAGCAAAAATAACGATGTCAATCCTCTACCCCTATATAAACCTTGATTTTTCTCAACGGTGCCTCACTCTATGAGAATTCTAGTCTCCATTTTTGACTACTACGTATATTGCTTTGCAGAATATTTGCTAGCACCCAGTAGGCTTTCAAATTTTGCTTTCCCATAAAAGTAAATGCCTAAAAAGACTTGACTGAGGAGTCGATCTCGCGAGCCTCTGGCCTGTAATCCTAGCTTATTACCGCTTCTCTTTTTGGCTTCAAAATAAATTTCGGAAAATGGATTAGCAGATAATGAAAGCATATTGGAGGCTCAGTGTTATCACTGCGCAGTAATGAAAAGATATCCTAATTTCAGTTAATACGCTGAGCTGAATGATTCTTCCCAGCTAGTAAAATTCAATTGCAAATACAGCATTTTGCATAGCGAAGTTAATTTTGCCACCAATCTCCCTCTCAACTGTTCATTTGTCGATTAGCGAGAGTATTTTTGCCACCAATCTCCTCCACTGGTTCTCGTTTTATCAGCAGTTTCCGTTTCCCTTTGTATAATACACACTAATTGGGGTCGCAGCCACGCTCCACGAGGCATGAAAAACTTGAAAAACTACTAAGACATCTAAAGGATCTGGAACCCCTTTTGTTGCTAGGGAAGGGAACGCTTTGATAAATTCAGCTTTTTCCGAGGTAAACTGCAAGAATGCATGAGTGAGTTGTTTGAGAAAGCACAGCTTAACTCGGTTTTTTTACGTGCTCCATTTTGCTTCTGAATTTTTTGAGCGCTCCATTTGCCTCCAGGGAATCCTTTGTAACTGAAGGGTTGTTGGCACGTGTGTCATCACATGGCTTCATGCTAAAGTCTTGAGGCAAAAATTTGCTGTGCTGCTTCTGGGTAGCACGGGTTGCTCCCTTAAAGTCAGGCAGTCACGGCTACCATCTACAGCAGTCAGCTCCAGAACTAACTCATGCTATAGAAGAAAAGCGACCGAGATGAGTTCTTGTCTCTTCCACGACAACGCATGGCCTCACACGGAGAGACCAGGCAGTCCAGAATGCAGGAATTTGACTGGATATTTTTCCCTAACCTCCCTATCCCCCTGAGCTCGCCCCTGCGAATCACCTTTCAAGGCATCGCAAGCAGTTTCTGGCCAAGAGGAAATTTTTGGTGGCCTCAAAAATGCTTCGTATCGGGAGCATTGTTGCATTATTTCCCTTTAAAGGCACAACCCAGGCAGAGGTCGTGTGAACGCTTCTCTTCGGTCTGTAGTATAGACCCCTAGAGGACAATCACAAATGTGGCGTTCTCGTGCACGGAAACCGACCGACAAGAGCGCTTGGGCCTTGCAAAGTAAGCTGCTCAAGCTGCAGACTTTTTTTCTCTTATCAGGCTGTCTGGCGCTCTCTCATCTGTAGCGCTCTCGCCCATACTCTCCTCTCCGCGC
The DNA here is from genome assembly GCA_036418205.1 of Ostertagia ostertagi. Classification (NCBI taxonomy): domain Eukaryota; kingdom Metazoa; phylum Nematoda; class Chromadorea; order Rhabditida; family Trichostrongylidae; genus Ostertagia; species Ostertagia ostertagi. The sequence goes on from MU893051.1 coordinate 11,076, forward strand.
TTAGTCTCTCATTCCCTTAGCACAGCCGATTAGGAAGGTGAGTGAGCCCTTAACCTAAGCGT
>MU893053.1:0-19194 GCA_036418205.1 Ostertagia ostertagi
CTTCAAAGATTCTTATTTGCTTGATTCATGTGCCATATGTAAGAGGTTGATAGGTGGAACGTTTATTGAATCGGCCTAACGTTTCGACAAATCGTCATCCTCAGAGGCCCAGGGCTCCACCGTTTGCGCGCGTATTCCGCAACCACACGCTGGCGTTCGTCAGAAATAAATAAAAATTATTTCCATTTCCTATCCTATCTTATAATCCTAAAAGAGTTTTTTTTAATTTCTATTTTTCCAACTTTCAAGAAAAGGTTCCGAAGAAAAAAATTTCTGCTGAGTATTCACCACTTTTGTCCATTTTAGAGTCTTTACCTCCGAGTCTTCTCATGCCAAAATCTGGGATCTCGCATCAAAATTCCCATGGTAACATTAAGCTAATTGTAAGCATGGCACTGCACTCGATGAACATCCAGGGAGTATCAGACCTCAATTTTTTTGAATCGTCCAGGGCTTAGAGAGCCAGCCCTGGTTCAATGAGAAGAAGGGGAAGTGGGTTGGACTCCCTGCTATGTCCATGCGATCAGTTAGACCTCGTCCTGCAGTCATATGCTCTTTGTCAATCCATCATGCAGAGGGCACAATAGGGGTAGGACAAGCGCTGTAAAAATAAACTGTCATATCGCTCCAAAGTGCGAGCGACGGGAGATTTACCCCGCCGACGACCGATACACACGGCGCCGCTCGGGTAAATCTCCCGTCGCTCGCACTTTGGAGCGATGCCAATCGCCCGTCGCTTGTGCACATTGCAAGAGCGACTGCATCGCGCGATGCAATCGCAGAGTCTGACCGACATCTATAGTTGCTGATATTGGCTAGTGTCTCCCTTTCAGCTCCACGTTGTCAGGTTAAAGTCAATGTTCGAGCGAGTTCCGACCGTTTTCCTATCGAACACCCGGAAATTAGACGGTAGCTTGAGCTACTGCGGTGAGATAATGTAGCCACGTAAACTTGTTGTCAAACTCTCAACTTTATTCTTCGCCTGTAAGTGGAGAAGGTAAGGTTCAGTTATGCGCTTACTCGTTTTACCAACTATAAACTGGCCTTTTGGCGATGTGCGTTGTTTCCTCATCTTCAGGAAAAGCTTATTCAACCTTCATTCAATTGTAGTACGATACAGTGAGTGCGAACCAGCGCTATCGCAAGATGAGGGGGCATTATAGTGGCAATGCATGTGAAACTATGTAAAACATCACCTTCTTGTTAAAAACGAGACTGGGACCTGGACGATAGAAGAGAGACCCCAGGGTACCTAGAAGATGCCCCCGTATTTTGCGATAGCGCTGCGAACTTGTGAAGGCAACAATTTCACCCACTTCGCATGTGGTGCCGTAATGTTCGATAGCTCTCCGAACTCAGTTTTTTAAGGTCTACTACCAGCTGTTTTTCTTGTTACCCACCATCATACTCATCTGCTATATTATTTGCTGGTGTTTTTGGTACTATAAAAGGGCCATAAAACCACCAGGTATACGCCTCTTATGATTCTGCCCTGAGCTGCGAATCGATTTTTCCAAGTTTGATAGAGTGTATTCTAATTCCGTCAAGTGATTCTGAAAACGCCTTTCGCATTTCCACTTTCACTTGTGAAGACGATTATTGACGTTCAGTTTTCCTCCCTAACTCTCCCTTGTCTTTCAGATGCTATTGCAGCGCTCCTCCTTTTTCAGACTTTGCGAATCCAGCAAATCGCGGGGTTTGAACGCGCGCCAACTGTTCGAACGAGGTCTAGCCCGCGTTCATAGTTCGCGACTCCGGAGATTAGGATAGTACGCGACAATGAAAAACATATGTATTGACGGGAGATTAGGATAGTAGTAGAGTAGGAGATTGCGCTGACAAGATTAGATACGTATCGATTGAAATCGCCGGAGAGTAGTAGATTGCGATATTACGATAGTAGTAGATAGGATAGTGCGCTGACAAGATTAGATATGTATTGATCTATTCGCTTGAAGTCGCCCAATCTACTACTCTCCAGCGATTTCAATCGATACGTATCCAATCTTGTCAGCGCAATCTCCTACTCTACTACTATCCTAATATCCTGTCGCCTACTATCCTAATCTCCCGAGTCGCGAACTATGAACGCGCCTAAGCAATTGGTTCGAATCTGGCCTCAGGGGGGAGGGGTAATAACAGTACAGAGTGTACTAGTCATGTTTGCGAGGTAGATCGCTAGTCAATTTTGGCAAGGCCATTTCAACTAAATAATTCTGTAAACTCCATTATTCTCCATTCCAGGTCAGATCATGGTAGTCGCTCCGGTGGTGGTTTCCCCTCACCCATCTGCTTCTACAGCAACACCGATGTATTCCTATGCTAGACCAGGTGTTCCTGTGAGGCAACCAACAAAATCAGAGGAGGAATCGATAAGAAGTGACGAGGAGGGTTCAAGAAAATCGAGCTCTGCTCTCATCCACGTCCAGAGAGACAGCAGAACCCAGTGAACTTTATAAAAAGAATTTAGCATATTGCAAGCCGGTGCTGGCCGCCGTTATTGCTTGATGATCTCCGTTTCGAAAACATCAATCACTCTTTCATATTCATTACCAACGAAATACATTTCAATTTCAATAAAGTGTTCAGGATGTGTGCTTATTGGATCGAAGCCAGGACTCGTAATAAGCTGATACTGTTGAAATGTGAATGTACGGGTACTCAAATCGTGCGTCCTGTGAAAACAACAAAAATAGTCTAAATTCCGAGGAACGGCACCCTTTTCTTCCCCGCTCCCCCTTGGTCTCAAATTTGGACGAGTTATTGCAACTGCAAGCTTCGGTAAATTAGAAGTTTTGCCCCCTTCGGCAGCTCAGATGTACGCCGGCAGAAAGCGTCAGCAGTGTTATGTTGCTCTTGGTGTGCCTTTCTAGTCTTGGAGAGGGAGGGGACAATCTCAAGTGAAGTGAGCGCAATTACTCGTGGCTAGGTACTAAGTCCAGGTATAAGGAAAGTGATCCTAAGGACGTATCTGAGCATTCGTATCTCTGGCCTCCCTTATTGCCCTGGCCTGTGTCCTAGTCTTGCCTATCCTCGACACCTGTTTTAAACTCCCCCCGCCCCCCCGGAGACAATCACGCACCGCCTTTCTCATAGAGTGAGACTCCGCTCTGAAATTGGCCCTTATGCGGTGTCTCCGTCTCGCTCTTCTATACACTAGGTCAAATATTTGGAACCCAAGCTTCTGACCGCTACTGTACTCAGCAAAAATGTAAGCTCTGTTAGTCCCGGTATGAAGCTTGCGATACAGCGTGAAGGAGACCTGAAGTGAATGATGCCGAAGACTTAGATGAAAATACCACATTTTATTCACTGGTTAGGATTTCTGGTGAAAATGTAGTTGGGGGGGGGCACCATATCCAGTCGAAGTGGATACGTGGAAAGGCACCGATATCCTATCAAACATTACCAGATCTTTCACTTCGACAGTGGCCTACGACCAGCACGTCACACCTGCTCCCTTGTCTATGGCGAAAATGGCTGCTACCTTGCTGACTCTTCATTTTCACCAAACCTTCCTGCGATCGCCATGCGAGCCCTCGAAGAAAGGCCTTTCAGGTATCCGATTTTGTATGGAATCGTGGTTGGGATCCCTGGTCCTACGCTCAGAGCCTGTTTTCCGAATGTTGATAAGATACCGCGATTAGATACTATGGGTGGCCCCACCCAAACTACTTTTAACCGGTACTCCTTACCCCCTCATCCTTAATCATGGCTGAGATTGCTAGCTTCGCAGCTGAAGAGCTAGTACTAATGTCACGATTCAGAACGCATAACGTGAGTGCTCGAATATTACCTTGGAGTATGCACCAGTGCTAGATGATGTGAAAGTAGGAACTTTTGGAGGACGATTGAGGCGAAAAAAAGCCGGAATCTCACTCGATCCTTATCCTTCAAATCTTCCCTTGCGCTAGTCCTAGCCCAAGGTGGATTTCTGCTGGCAGTAACGCCCCTGTATAGTACCGATGGAGCCTACCGACATCCTACGTATTCATGGGTTACGTTGAAGTGTTCACTTTCTAAAAGTGGTACGCAGTTGATGTGCTTGTTGCAGGTGTTATGAGGGTAGTAGGGAAGAAACCGGTTTTAGGGAAGACAGTGAAAACGGAGAGGACGTGCACATGAGCCGGATGGAGTGGATACGATAGTCTCCTCTCCGAACTGTCTCAAGTCTCCAAACTGTCTCAAGCCACATAACTGCAAGCATTCCAAAGAGTTCTAGTTGAACGGTGTGGTGGAAACTGAAAGGGGTGAGGAGGGAAGTGATCTGGTGGCCATAGCTTGGATCCTCATCGCTATTTCATGAGTTCATTTCCACATCGTACTACTATGTATGACTTCCATTCTAGCGCAATACACTACGGTAACAGTCCTGCACGCGACAGCATTGAGAGAACAACTATCGGCATCCTACGGAACTCTTAATGTGATTGACTTCAGTATTTGAGAAAAATTTGTTAAATTCATGATTCTTGGGCTTTTCTATTTTGGAGCGTTGAATGGGGGGAGGTTGCGTAGTCTCTCTTCTCAATCTCCCCTTCTCTCACGTTTTAGTTGAAATCCGAGATCAAGATCAGTTCCCACTGGAAGTCACGGGTCGATTTTTTGGATGTTCCAGCTTCCGCAGGGCTTTTCGTCCAAGTCTGAGAGGCGAGCGAACGAAAGCGCTCCACTATCTTAGACAGTGTGAGTTTGATCAATAATATGTATTAGGTTGTCTCAGAAGTTCGTGCGTATTTTGAACTTATGTTTGAGCCTGCTCTTTTCCAAGCACATGTGCAACCTATCATCGTTATATGTACCACCACTATCAGTGACTTGTTACCAACATCCAACCAAGGATTGGCTAACTTAACTCTCAAAGGGCTGGCAGTTATGAGCTGAAAAGGCAGTGAGGTCGATTTTGAGGTGCTAATGGGAATCGTATTTTTTGTCGTCAAGAAGGCGGCTGAGCAGAAAGGGCAGATGTCTTTCGAAAGAGAATGACTACCGCTGCACGATGAATGTGGTAGGCCTTTTCAGCTGGGCTTCGATATTCAGAATCGCTTCATTATCGAAATGTGTGGCCTCGGGTGTTGTGGAGCGTACACACTTTTTCGAGTTTTAACGACATTTGTTGGGGTTTCACCGTGAGTCTCTGCCGTTGATCTCCCTACACTTGAGTGAATTCATATCTATAATGATTGACATGTCTCTAGTGGCTTACTCGATAACGCTCCAAAAGAGGTGGAGCACGACCTTGTGGTGAATTTCTTCACTTTTCACCCTCTTCTGTCCGATCTAGTCCCTGGAGATTCTAGGTGTGGTTGTCATGGAACCTGAGCTTCTCAACTGCAGTAGTAGCTTTGTTCAACCAGGGCGTACGGATGGAGCTGGACACAAATTGTAGACGGGACTCGTGCCGCACTCCTGTGTCATCAGTGATCAACTCATGAGGGAATCTTTGGTGAGGCTTCAACCATTCTACGAAGGAGCGAGAACCTCTACGCATTGTGCATCTGGAACACCAGGATGTGGTTGCCACAAAGCAGGTAGCCCCGTGTGGAGTGACTCCCACGAGAGAGCACAGATTCTCCAAATCCGACACTGATGGCCTCTCTGAACGTGGATTTTTCTACCGGCTGTAGTCTCCTGGGCAGAGAAGATCCAGCTATTCTGATACCCTCACTGTTGGTGAGGGCGAGGAGATGTATCGCGATGCAGATGCCGCTTCAGGCTTCAATCGGTTTGTGGCTCAGTAGAGCTGCTTAAGTCAGAGCGCGAAAAACATAGCTCTTTTCTCTTTCCACTTTGAACTCGAAGAAGGCGACGATGGTGGGCAGGATTCGGGTATAAGCTACTGCACAGTGTGCCCTATCCACAGCCTACGTGAACACATTTTGAATTTGTTGAAGGAGCTTGTGGCATGAGATCCAAAAAATACGCACGAACTTTCGAGACAACCTAATAGATGGAAAATAGTGATAATGAAAGAGGGCGGAAGTGGTGTAGTGACAAGTGGCGCGCTTACCACGCGAGCGGTCCGGGATCAAATCCTGGGTCGTGAGTCGCCCGGGCCAACCAAGCCTTCCATCCCTCCGGGGTCGGTTAATTGGTACCAGACTTGTCTGGGAGGATAAAAACTGACTTGACATCGGCTGGCCCCCGCAAGTCATTGTATAGGCCACATCGCATTCAAACGCCACTGCGAATGTACAAATGGAAGTAGAATGCGTGCCGCATCCCAAAAAGGGATTGATCAACGGCAAATGCTTTATCCTTTTTAACCGAACAGTTTTTCCTAGTCTTGAGCTCATTAGTAGCTACGCGGCATGCTGCAAATAATATTTTGTCGGCGATTCATGTCAGAACACCACCGAGCATCTGCGCTGACCACTGAGAACTTCACGGATATGTCAGCAAACACCGTGGACAAGTGCACTACAAACATATACACCTCCACTATGGAGGCAGATGACCGCTATGCTGCCAGCTGCAAGTTGTGGAGCTCTCGAATAACATCTGTAATAGCTTTCGGACCACTGTATCTTTTAAATTCTGCCTGTACTGGAGGCGTCTTCGCTTATATAAGCCAGGCTTTCGAGGGAACTCATAAGATAAAACTGCTACATGCCAAATTTTCACTGAAGAGTTGGACCAACGTCGTGGCACACCTAAAGAACTGATACCAGCCGCCTTTTCGTATTCGCTCCCCGTGCTCGCACTTTTTCATAAAAATTGTTTATATCGTCTAGCTCTAATAGAATTCCGAGCAGATAATCCTGCTGTAACATTTCTGATTTGGAGGTTTGTTTTGTTGAAGACTCGTGATTTCCCGTCATCTGGCGTTTGTAGCGCATTGAAAGATCGCGGCTCTTGCAATTGTTTTTGTAGGGTTAACATGCGACTAAGATAGGCGTGCTCCCCTGCGACTGGCCTTCTTTGATTATTCCACATGCATGTTCGCTTTCTGATCTCCACTGCTCACTCAAGTCATACTCTTCAATTCTTTCAGCTATGTATAGAATTTTGAATTGGAGCCCTCAAAACGTTTCCATTCTCTGAAATAATTAAGATTTTTTCAAGCCTTAGCCATGTGAACGTAGCAACTCGGTTTAGAATAGTTTGTCGGCGCCTCGGATAATATAAATTGGTATATGCGTATTTTTGGTATTTGCGGATAACGTGAATCTTTAAGGCTTCCCATCTCTCGTTATATTGAACCAGCTTTTCCAGTAGTCGCGAACGCCTGAGCCAAGGGGGTCTAATCAACCCATAAATAAACTGATACCAGAATACCTGCACATTTCATCCGTGATTTAGCTTTTCTGACTGCCTGCCTGTAGTATTGGCTCCTCATGCATACTCCCCCACTAACTTCTACAAATCAACGCCTGGAAATGGTGGGACCTTCGCTGTCATTCTATGCCAATTCTCTACCCCACGCAGCCCATAATACTCCTAGGAACAACACGATGCGGTAAACGCTGATCAAAGAGCTCAGCGCGCAATATACAATAGCTAGCAGCGCATATAATTGGAACTCCGTACTCTACTGGCTTACCTGACCAACAGAACCAGTCCCTACTAGTACTATCATCCCCGATTAGCCCGCAATGCAGCTCGCTACGTACCTTCTACCTATGTATTACTTTCCATTTCAGCCAATGGGACACACCCATTTGACATTCCTACCATTTGTCGTGAACACCTTTAAGACCGTAATCAATTTCTTTTACTATACGCTGAGGTTAGAGTGTTGCTTGTTGTTATACAGTCCTTCCGATTTGCGCCAGATACCTCACTTTTATTCAGAAGGTGAGGTGAAATTTCATAGCATATAAACCGTATGCAACGACTTTCAAGGGTCATCTGAATAACGGCCTATCACTCCACCTTTTCTGAAGCAAAATTGCTAAATGACGCGATAATTCAATCAGTCAATGCAAGGAGTTGGGAACAGCGCATTTAAATCACTTTGAAGACTACACCCCGAAATGGGAAAGGTTGCTGTGTACGGGAGCCGTTTTCGTCCCCTCTCCCCCTTCAGATCCTCCTTTAGGCTGAGTCCTGGAGTAACGTTGAAAAGTACTTCCCTGACCAGGAAGGTTTCCCAAGTCATTTCCTCGCTTCTTCGAAACGATTTGTTACATATGTATATGGGGATTCGTGAGTGGGACATGGAACAGTGCTTACCGTGTCCGTGCCGGAGGGCTGCTCTGCTACCTGAGCAGCCGCTCTATAACGAAAATTGGAGGCTTTTTTTAGCCCCTAATGCGAATCTTCGTGAGCAGTTGGTGATCAGCTGGCTGAGGAGATTTAGTTGAACTTTCCCAGTTAGGAATTGAACGATTCCTAGTATGCTGCAGATTATTATTTCATACGTTTGAATATGAGCTTTTCAACTGACGACAAATCGAATAACAGGAACTTTTTCAGTATCTTCCAATGACTACTTCTCCACTGCTCTCATGACAATGTTGCTGCTGATTATCTTCACAGTTCTTGGTGCAAATGTCGCTTCGCAGAGCCAGGTTTGTCCCTTGGACTTCCTCTTTCCCATGATATTGGGACCTGGCTATTATAGCCTCCGAACGATCCTTTCGACGTCATTCCATGGCTGTCCTTCATACACGCTTGAGTTTACATTTTCCAAGCATGCCTTGTAATAAAAAAGAAGCAAAGGAAAAAGAGGAAAATACGAGAAGCGGAAATGCGCCACGAATTCTATCTCTGCTTGAATACGTGGAGGCTGTAGGCGAGTTTCGTCAAGCAAACTACCCAGTCCACGCCAAACAACTTTGATAATTTGGTAAATATTGAGAGAAAACGTCGCGGTTTGATCTTGACGCAAAGCTCTGCTGGTTTTCCACAGATTTAGAAGGAATGTTATGACTTGGTTTGTTTGTTAACTGCTGTTTTAACGCCGCAGTTCGCGTTGCGAATGTTTCACAAGAATGCTGGGTTGTGAACAAAACTTTCGCCCCAGGCGGGACTAGAACCCGCACCTCTCGCTTTCCGGGCAAGTGCGCTACCAGTTACGCTACCGGGGCACCATTTCATCCCAACTCAGCTTTTCATGGTATACGTACCATAGCTTTCAGCACTCACACGTCTAACGTGTTGAGCCGGTTAGCCGATATCGGCAATGACCGCAAGGCTGAAAGCTTTAGCAACTTTTCGGTAAATTTCACTTGAGCAATGTAGCGCCGCTTGCCGGTAAGCGAGAAGTGCGGGTTCGAGTCCCGCCTAGGGCAAGTGCTTTATTAATAACCTTCTATTCTTGTGAAAGAAATGTTTCCTTCTCTTGCTGTCACATCAGAATCCTTTCTTTTCAGATCGTCCCCGACTGTGATTTGGAATTTGCGTCACAGGCAGCTACACTGCTACAGTCTCATGTGAACGACCCCGTGATGCTGAGCAGAATCGAAGCCATCCTTTCCTCTTGGTACCGATTGAAACAATAAATGGCTATTAAAAATATGTTTATGGAACCTTTTCAGCAACAAGTCCAAAATACAGAAGATGACAGAAATTTCTGTGTTCCTCTTCGACAAAGGTGTTTTTCCTACAAAAGTGATTGATGACATTCGACTTTTGGCACGGATGCTTGCGGAGGAGAAAAAGAAGAGACTTGACCAGTTGCATAGGACGGTACCGTCCTTTGCCACGGAAGGTAACACGACTTATTTCCTCTCTCCATATTGTTTGTAATGGAGACTTGAGGGAAAATATTGGCCTGGCAGAAGACGATTCCTTAAATTTTGAATTTCAGGCTATCGGCGAGGTTAGCAGTATTTTAATGAACACTTCCCTGAGTGGTAATGAAAAGTTGGCTCTTCTGACCGGTACGATTGCAACTCTTTCACAAGAGCATCAACGATCGCTCGAGGAATTTCTCAATCACGAAGCTATTCCATCACCAATGGACCCAAAAGCGTTTGAAGTGATCAAGACGGAAGAGTCAAGCCATCCGAGGATAGTTCCCATCGAAGCCGCCACATTCAGCGATGACCTGAAGGATATCAGGCCGAGATCGTACGCTATTGGAAAAGATGGGGAACCAATTCGAGGCATTCAAGAGAAGCTCTCCTGATAATGAAAGTAAGACTTACTGGTAATCATTTAATCTTCATTTACCTACACCACATTTTTATAGATTAGCCTGCAAATACGCAGCTCTAACAGCGATTGTATTACCGTAGCTCCATTAGCTTTTCAGGAAATTCCCTATATAGGCGAGACTCGAAAGAACGACGCACCTCTGCTGGGCGATCTACAGGACCAGTCTTTCCAGCAGAAAAATACTATCGGGCAAAGCTGGTTTGGCATCCCGCCAGCCATTCACGATTACAACAATCCTGGTGGAAGATTGATTGACGCCATGACGAAGGTCCGGTCCATATTTCAATGCTCCGGGGAAATTACACGATAATTGTGGCTAAACCAAATATAGCTCAGAAGTTATGATTTCTTACTGTATTACATTATTATAATTATCAGAGGGATGCTGAGTTATGGGCTAAACTTAATTTGTAACCGGTAACACAAATGCCCGGAAAGTAGGAGAGTTTCTTCTTCTAGCGCTAGTCTCGCGCAGTCGCAGGGTCCGCCACGGAAAAGAGATGAGGGTACGAATCTCACCTGGGGCGAAAGTTTTGCCCGTAACTCAGCGTTCTTAGCTGAACTTTTACAACGCAAACTGCGGCGTAAAACATATCAGCTATTCAATGAAAACAGGTGAAACCCCCTATCTGAATTATTGGTACTTTTTTTCTTTGCTAGAAAGTAAGTCTCATTGTTAGAGGTAGCATCACGAGAGACCGACTAATATTTTTATGCTTATTGTTTATCGATGTGTGTTGTTGTTTTTCAAAAAAGGCGCATAAAGGCTCAAAAAGGGAGCTCAAAAAGGCCATAAAGGCACCTTTTGCCACCCTTCTGTGTAGATTTACAAAAAAAGCTGGCCGTAGGTCAACGGTCAAAATTACCTACCTGATTTCCAAAAACCACTGATGATTTCAGAACCATCGCGCATCGGAGGAAAGCACGTCTTACAAGGGCACGTTCAATGCTCCCATTAGAGCTGTAGTTTCCAGCAACGGTAGACCACAATCTGTAGGAATGGTACTGAAGCATACGGTAAGATCTCATTTAACTCACCCCAGCAAGCAGTCCTCAATGCAGCCGGGTTCTTTCAGACAACGAGATCGCCTGTAGTCGAAATGGTGGATGACTCGGACCTTTTGAAGCCGGCGCGTCGATTCTGTCACATGCTGTTGATTTTCTGGAGAGGGCGATCCCTTTTGTAAGACCGCCACCACCACCTCGATTTTTGGCTCCAAGTAATCCCAGGTCTGATTTGAAATGCTGAAACTCTTTACCTAATGGTAATTTGTTTTTAGATATTATTTTCCGATATAGTTTGATTCAGCTGAAAATAATTCCACATCGATAATTTAGATACTCATCACCGTATACGTTCCCATTTCCTGATCAAACACTACAGCCTTCGCAAAATGGTTGGTTTTCTTAGTTCCTATGTAGTCTCCTTTATAATAGCAGGAATTCAGCGAGTCTGATCCACCCTGCACCTTGGAGGCACCTTCTGATTATTGAAGCAATCCTCTTCTCACCAGAAAGCAAAAAAGACGCAAAAAGCATTAACTTATAGCAGTGGACACGATGGCTGGAGGGCGCAGCGACTTTTGTGAGGCAATTGAGCGCAATTGGTAGGATGGCGTTGCGACTTCGTCCTAACCACGGCCTTCACGCGCTGAGGAACCCAGTCCATCAATGACGTTCGATGACGTCATCCAAACCGCTCAATCCCCGAGCCGTCGAGTTCACTGCCTTAGAGGCTCACAACACATAATAACATGCAGGAGCACTCGGGATAAGTGGGCGTATGAGACATATCTAGGAGCGCCCATTAGATCGGAATCCGCCCAGGATGAACGAGATCCAGTTTATTGTAGTAACCTTGTAGCGCTTCTATGGGTATGATAACCGTCAAAAATCAGCTCAGCTATGAGCATGATACCCATGAAAGAACCCTTCGGAAGAGACAGTAATGGAATCCATGTTCCAAAGCCATCGACATTTTAGCAAATATTCTTTTGTCAAAATTAACCCTAAATTATGGACGACCTACTTGGACCAGGACTTGCGCAGGGACACTGACACTTCCTTGGGCTAGCGATGACTGAAAGAAATTTGTTGGCTTTTCAGTCATCTGAAACAAACTAATTGTAAACAGTTTTCGATCTATCTGACCTTTCACATCGATGGAGTGGGTATGATTTTCCCAAAAATGTTCTGATTTTCAGATATAAGCAATCAGATTCCGTTATCAGAGCAGCGATTGTTTCTTCCGGCTCGTGACGCCGTTATTCCATCGGCAGCCGTTCCAGCCAATCCAGCAAACAACGCCAGAAATGCCATGGCACTCGATGGCTACGATACGAACCTAGCACGATTTGCTGGCGGTGTAGCTAACAGGTAGTACCACCTACCGATAAAAAGCACAGAACTCACTAATGATTTCAGTGTGATGCTGCCCTCTGTCCCGGCTGTACCTGTGCAAGGACTGGAGCCTAACAAGCCCTTCCATCACAATCCCCTTTTAACAAAGTCTATTCGCCCACAAAGGCCCCAATACAGGACCTATCCTGACCACAGGTAAGATATGAGTGGAGAAAGAAGAGGGTACCCCCAGGAGGCCCATCGCGCGGCAAGAGAGCAGAGTCGGCGGACGAGTTGCAGCGCGTGGTGTGCGATGTGGGACGCACGGTCAACCGTCTGTTCGAACTGTTCGAACGGGGGAGGGGGTCGTATTTGTGTTCTGGGAGGGAAGAGGGGTCGCAAAAATCCCGAAAATGTTCGGACGTGACGCTTGACCCTGGTGGGACGTGCAGTGGGACACTCTGCTTAACTTGACGCGAAATCCCTATAGTACGCGCGCGACTCGTCCGCTGACTTTGCCTTCTTGCCGCGCGACGGGCCTCCTGGGGGGTACCCGAAAGAAGGCACAACAACCCCCAAGTTGGTTTCAGAGAAGGACTTTTCCCTGAAACCGCAAACCAAGCTCGATTTGAACGACCTCGGGTGAACGTAGCCGCACCTGGGCCAACCACTTGGACGAACCAGGAATATTCTCAAGGTACATAATCTCGCTTACGGCGTACATTGCCGATGAAGCAATGATCTGTTCTGTTTTAAGGGAAAGATGAGCTATCAACGGACCAAAGAACGGTGTCGATCGAGAACTTTCCTCCAGCACCATATGGTATAGCTCCAAGGCCCACGCAAACTATAGGTATTGATCGTATAATAGTAAGATTTAGGCGTATAACCAGAGTCAACCCTGCGTTGCGCAGTTCTCAACGGCCACGTTGCGCAGTTTCGCCCGATTAGACACGTTCTCTCGCGCGAACATTCACACTCGCATGCTCGAGCCGTCTGTGTCTCCGCCCATACAGCGTGCGTTGAGGATCTCTCAACGTGCCGTTGCGAACTGCGCAACGCAGGGTTGACTCTGGTATAACCACAATCGTTCTGTGATAAATGCCACCTAATTGCTGAACGATAACAAACGACATAGTTCCTCTCTTATCAAGCTTGCTTCCTAATACTCCATGAGATGTTTAACGCGGCCAAATTTTGTTCGGTAAAAAGACCTACGCACTCTCAAACGTCTGCTCTTCTGCAGAAAATTCGGCCCGATAGAGCAGAAAGAAACCAGGGATACCGCCACTACACACAAGGTCCATGATCCAAATGCGCATTCAATTGCCACTGAAATTTCGGTGGAAGTCACATACGCGGCATATCTTGAAAAGATTGAATCAGCGGCGAACGCGTGATGCTTGTTGACTCTCTTTGACTCCTAATACTAGACAAATAAAGCCCGATATAAGCAATGGAATCGCTGATTGATCTGCTTCTATCGCTGAAAAAGGGTCTACTCAGTTAGGGGGCATCATGATGCAGTTTTTCCAAAAAGTTACGGTAACTCCGAGCCAGGGGAGTGTAGCCAGTCTAGGGGGTGGGGGGGGGGCAGTCACTTGACATGCGTGAAAAGCTGGAATGTTCGAGTTCACACTAGTTCGCCGAGGAACTGCATCACGATGCCTACTAACTGGAATAGACGCCTGAAAAATGTTCGGACCATCGCTTAGCTTACAATTTCGCCTTTTCTACCCACTCTTTTCCAACGTGACTGGCTCTCTTTGGTCACTGAAACTATGCTCACTTGGACGATATACTTTAGGGCATGATCTTTTGGAAACGGATCGTCTGGGATCATGGCCGATGGGAAGGTTTGACAAAGAGGAACCTCGCTACCCCACACCAGAACCAAAACGAGACACCACCACCGTGATAGCAGGTTTGCACAGATCATGATGATCCTTTATTTTTGCCTGACTCTTGGTAAGCCAAGAAAAGGCACAGCACATGGGAACAACTAATCGTCTAAGCTTAACTGACGAGGTCATTTTGGCTCTTGGAACAAAGACCACACAGCTATTTCAGTAGCTAGCAAGCTCGCCTTATATAGGCCATGCCTTATCAAATTAAATTGTTCGTAGTAAGTGTGGATTCCAAATCTCTATACTGTAGCCTTTTAGTTCTACAAGAAAGGACCACCAGAACTACGCAACCTTCTGCAATGACGTTCTTCCCAGAAATCAGTAAGTCCTCCATGTAATTCTTCACTGATGCAATTTTTACCGTATAACTAGTTACTACCGGATGGCATTTTGACGCTATGGTTCGACATTGCCCTCCTTCAACTAGAGTGGGCAGAACGTGACAGACAGACAACGACAGCAGGCAGTCGTCTCCCTTCACCTCCGTGTAACGACCGCCTGCTGTCGGATCCGTGGTTTCACTCCATCCCCAAGGACCAAATACACCTCACCCACTGATACCCGTATTTAGAGAGCGTTTTTGAAAAACCCCAGACTTTGTCGATTGATCCAAAGTCGCTACCTTCGGTTCGATCTTTGAGAACATCATAAATTACCACTCTATACTGCAAACCACCCAGTTGGGAACCATATGGATTCAAAATCGAAAAATTGAGGCAAGGGCGCTCATGTCCGCGGGAGGGGGGACATCAATGCGAGTGAGCCAATTACTGCACTTGGGGGATTAAGCCTTAGGGAGGGAAAGGATCCTGGAGGAGCACGTGAGCAATTGTGTTCTCCCCAACACTTCCTCTCTTTGCTGGGCTTGTCCTAGACCCACCTACCATCGGCCCTGTACTGAATTTCCCCACAAGCACATGAGCGAAGGCAATCAAATTATGAATATTTCAGCAACTACTCCTCTACCAGCTTTCCATCCCTACTTCGGCCCAGAGCAGATCACCGGCAGTCACATGGCTCGAGAGGTGTACAACGTCAGACATCATGGCAAACCGCGATTTGTGAAAATAGATCTCCTTAATGAATGATATCGGATTACTGTATTCATATAGAATGTGCTGATTTACGACTTTGGCAAAATCACTAAATATTTTCCTTCCATGTGCTTTAAGACAGAAGATGCGCTGAGGGCTCGGGTTTTGGTAGTAAACAAACCAGCCCTTTTAGCTTTTTGCTGACGGACGTATGCTGAATGTGGGGGAGGAGTGAAGGCTTACCCTGAGGTAAGCATCAAATTGAGGCGGTTTTAAGGACCGAGTTGAAGTAGTCCGTCGACCGTCGGGGACCCCATCCCCTCCCAACATTCAGCATACGGCCCCAGCAGAAACGCCAAAAGGGCTGGTTTGCTTACTTCGGGCGTTGGGGGGGGGGAGGGCAGACAGAATGGAGGGCGGAGTATGGGGAAGGAGAGGGAGGGAACGATTGCCAAGAAGGAAAACCCACCCAATTCCAACAAGAAATTAGGCATTTCTTGAGAAAGCGAAAGAATTCTGGGCGGTGATGTCGTTAGGGAGGACATTCAAGCGAGTTAGCCACTGACAGTACATGGGACGACGCTATCGCACTATACGGGGGCATTGTAATGTCAGTGCGCTCAAAACCGCGTAAACCGCCCTTTTTTCATAAAAATGGACCTCAGCCTTAGGCGGAGGAGGAGGGGAGACTAAGAAGCTTAGGACATTTCTTTGGACCCCGCTGCTTCTGCGCCCTCCTAAACTAAGTCCTAGAGGATCCCCCATATATTGCGATAGCGCCTGGTACCATGCCTTAGAAGCGGCAGGTATTCTCAGGGAGAGGGTGAGCAATTTTGTCCCTGGCGTTTCTCCACTCTCCTGAACTTAGTCCTAGTGCCACCTACGATCGGGTCTGTCTTGAGTATCCCCTAAAGCCATGAGCGCCAAACTCTACAGTATTTTTGGGTTTTCACCTGGAAATCGTAAGAGCAATGGCAGTGAAACGTGCACGGCCGAATACTTCCACAAAGACAAATGTTTATCACGAAGTATCATCACCGGTTGTTGTAGTATCAGGTACTATTTGTTGCTTTTATCACAGCAGCAAGATGAGGGAGGGTTCATTTGAGACCCTGCTGCAGTACCGGAACACGAGCGATGGTGATGGGTCTCAAGAAAGGTTCACAGTATGTTTTCAACTATATTATTGTGCCGCTGAAGAACTTAGGGGGGGGCATCGTTACAGGACAGCCCAACTCGAACCGTATTCCTCCCTCCTAGCCCAACCAGGTCTAAGTGGGGACAAGGGGAGGTGGGTGTGCAGGTGATATTCATTGTTCCTGGAAGTGCATCTCTTCTCCCAGGCTCGGTCACAGCGATGCCCTCCCCCTAAGTACACTAGCGCTCATAATTTTGCCATAAATGGACAAAACGTCAGCGTAAGTCTAGGATGACGTCACTCTTAGCCTAAAACAGTAACTTTGATCAAACTGTTTTGTGTTAAGTGTTAAGCTGCTAAGTGGGTAAGAGCAGAGATCATCGAGCCAGTATTTGCAATACAGCGCCTTTAAGAGACTCGAAAAAGTTGAAGAAAAAGAACGGCAAAGACCAAACGGCCGACGCGCCGCTGTCCGGATTTACTGAAAAAACAGAAAAACCAGATACGAAAAAGGAACCTCGGAATAAGAAGGTACGCCATCCGGAGAGTTCAGTAATACGACGTTCATAGTTCAATATCACGCATGCGATTTGCTTACTAGGCTTTCAAGCGATCGCCTAGTGGGCGGAGCAAGCAAATCGATAGGTATGCAGAGTAAGTCACTGCTGCTCGCCTACTCGCCTACTCGATTACCTGCCTATTTACCTGGTCGATAGATATGCCTTCTTCTTACGTCGAATTGCCTAGTAGCCTGGTTATGTGCGAGCGCGAACTCTGAACGTTGCATATGAGGGTCAAACTGAGGACACTGCCACATTCCAGCCCACCTCAGTGGTATGAGATGCTCTGAATGAACACTGGTGATGTCGTGTGCGAGTGTACGACCGCACTCTGAACAGAGGATCGGAGTGGGTATAAATGTGATAGCGCTCTGATACGTGTCAGAAGCCTTACCATCGAGACGTATGCCTTTGGCTTCGGTTCACAAGGTGCAAATGCGCTTATAGTAGGGAGTGTTCGTTTTTGCGAATAGGTCACAAGGAGGTGGGCATTTTGACTAGGAAAAAATAGCGAGATGTGTGTGATTGGGAGGACTCCTGAGGTGTTCGTTACTATCAAACTCCGCTGCAACCATTGAAGACTTTCCGAACTCGCCTGCAACCATTGAAAACTATGTTTGTTAGACGCATTATTAGCCTAGCCGAGAGGTTACTTGGCTGCCAAGGGAAGCGAGATGTGGCGCTTTCACGACGAAAGGTGCGCTGGTTGCTGAGCAGGACTTCGAAAGCACTCCGCCCAAAAGTAGTTTAGTTGGTGATTTGGACGAGCTGCGTTGCTAGCAGCGGCACAACTGGAGCAACTCGATTGGACCGTGGTTTGGCATTCTGCCACCAAACGCATTGCGGTGAACTCGTTCATACGACGATTTCTGAGCTGTTACCTGTTCATGAGTGAAGAAAGCGAACGGTCAAAAAGAGGGTCCCCAGTGCGTCGTCTTGACAGATTTCTCAGCTTTTTTCGCCACTGCGTGCCATTGACCACCATCACGTCTTCGTCGAATCGCTGCCTTTAAGGGCTCCAGAATTGGTCCGTGGGTTTATTTGACGTCTCGGAACGCAGTCGATAACTGCACTGATCCATCACTAATCACTACTGGGCGACTAACTGACACCTCTAACAATAAGCTTTCGTTCGTTGCCAGCTAAGGCAAAAGGATTCTGAGAGTATGTCAGCAATCAATCAGCTCCCTGCTGCTAATTCCCAATCCTGGGCTTAGTCCTAGTGTCACCTACCAGCGGTTTTTGAATGCCCCGTTTTGAATGTCCCCATTAAGGACATGAGCGCCAGGTAGTCAGATATTCGGTATCAACTGTTCGTCTTTCAGGAAGGGGCGCCACAACCACAAGTACCACAAGTTGCTCAGTGTGCAAAGAGTGGACAGCAAGTGGTAAGCTGTAGCCGACATTCAAACAGCGAGAGACTGAGAGTTTGAAAAAGTCAAACCTAGGTAGCCAAATGGGTACAGCGGGCATTGGACATGGGCGTCGAAGCGCTACGAGCCGAATATCGGGCACTAGCCAAATACACGCTTCCGGAGATGACTTGGGAAGCTTTCAAAAACAACCACGAAGCTGGCAGGAACAGGTACGTCAACCCTTACTCGGGTGCGCAGTAAACCGCGTGTCGCGTCCTGTTCACGTTCGTGCGTTCGACACGTGGATCCGTACCTACCATGCATTTCGTCACAAAAACTTCCGGTCCCGCCCACTGGTCCATGGTCCGTGGAAGATTCCTTTAAGTAGGGTTCGATGTGGGTTCGGGTGGGGTTCAATTGGAGTCAGAGTGGATTTCGGCACCAAATAAGGATCGAACCGTCAGCACAGCAAAAACGTCCAGTCCTTCTACCAATTCGAGCATTTTCCCCCGATCTCATTACACCCCATCCCCAGGCTCAGGTCACCTTACCGTGAGATTTCGCCACGCCCCGGGTAATTTTGCTGCCCAAATCCACCGACTCAAGACTTATTTACAGTCAGCAGAGCATTTCAGATACCAGGATGTTCCATGTCAGGACCAACATCGAATCGTTTTGAAGTGGCCTGGTGCACCCACCGACTACATCCATGCCAACTACGTGGGAACGCCAGTGTCAGACAAGCGATTCATCTGC